>JAJMCO010000244.1:0-18066 GCA_030573015.1 Metschnikowia peoriensis | reverse complement strand
TATCCCAGTACTAGAGTGGGGAGAACTTGAAGGATTTTCAACTGGGTTTCTACCGGGCATGTGGCGATATCAAACTTGTATAAAATAGTCACTATAGAGGCCACATCAGCATCAATTAAAGAGTTCGACAGTGCTAGTCTAACTAATGGTGAAAGTGCCGTCAGCACCAATTTCGAATTGCCACTTTCCAACGAAAGAAGAAAAGGCGCACAAAACACTTTTTGGATTTCGCTCGATTGTGAAAGTTGTGCTGAAGCAGGAAGCGTTTTGGCTAATACTTGGGCATTTTCAATTGCCAGACGGACCTCCTGGTTTTTGCGCCGGGTTTCTGCAGAAAGACCCGCCAAATCGGTGAGAACATGTGCCACAGAAGCCATTGAGGGACGAGAAAAATTCTTGGCAAGTTTTTGTGTGGTGTGTTTTGGATTTTTTTATTATCGAATAATCAGAATCTATTGTGGGGTCTCGTTGTCCGAGCACTGGTAGTATGAGGCTGAGGAGAAATCTGGCCTGAGGTGAATAAAGAGCACCCTTAGTATAGTCACGTGATTCACTTTTGGGATAACAAAAATAAGGCACCTGATTGAAAGAAATAAATTAAGAAAAGACAGAAGTTTAAAGCGATTTGAGGTGAATAAGGAATATCCTCGTATTTAATTACTGCTACTGATTGTTTCATCGCTAAGAGATGTGGAATGTTTGTTTTCTGGGAGATACACTGTTGCTTCCTGTATTGGGTGCTGGGATATCTTGGAATATCAGAGCAAGCACAGCACTTATAAATAGTCAAATTAACAGTTTCCTCTTTTTTTTGATAGATAAGTATGTGATTAAGCTGGAATATATCTAGCTGGGTATGGACATCTCCAAAATTTGGGGGCATTCGATTGGATGTCACGTGATTTAGTGGAAAGGGGGGTAGGGGCTCTTGTTGATTCTAGATTCATGATTGAGTTTGTAATAAGTTCTTTCTTACTTTAGTTTTAGTAATTAGAGAGGAGTTAAGTTTTTCACAGTTGGAAGTTCCAGTTTTACTTTTCTTTATTTATCTACTTCGGAAATACTGAGTAACATTTCGAGAAAACAACCAAATTCTCTGATAGAATTAAGAACAGAATCATCAAATGTATCTACCAAAATTTGAAAATAAATTTAATTTGATTTTTACACAATCGAAAGTGATATTTACATTTCAAAAATTATGTACTTATAATTTCTAATGAGTTTCGACTTGCTGGTATATCGTTAATCCCCATTTTTAGATTATTAAGATTTAAGAATACGATTATCGCACTGGGCTCGCTGCTCTGCTTGGACAGCGCGAGGGTGCAAAACATTTTTGGTTTCATTTGTCTCTTTAATTTGATGAGCTTACCAAGGTAAAGATTATTGATCAAGCACTTAGAGCCTTAGAGAAATTAAAAGAAATCAGCAAAAAAAATGGTGAAATAAATTGTGTCAAATAGGCTTTTATAATGAGCCATCCTTGGCCTCGTTCAAGCGTCATTCCATGTAATTGGTAACCATCTATACCGGTTATTTACCTCTCTATTTTTTTTTATTTTTCACTTATTGATTCTATATCTAGTCGGCAAATTCTTGGTTAAACCGTACCTGAGTTTTTGCAATTCTCGAAGTACTGGCTACAGTTATTTCAGAGAACAAGCCACAAGTTTATGGAGAGTTTGACACGAAATCATAGCGATAAAGATTCTGAAGATAATTTGAGGCGAAAAAGATATGATTTGATTTGGTATTGGCTTTGGCAAAGGTGTGCTGATAAGACTTTTTCTGAAAGAGTTTGAAAAGAATAAGAAGGAGGAGGGAAGTAAACTCTCATAAGTAAGTTAGAAAAAAAGAAAATTCTATTAAGAAACCAAAAAGCGGTGTCTATAATTCCCAAATCACGGACGCCATATTAACAATAGGATATTCCCAGTTTGTGGATTTTTTTTGATATCTCTTCAAGTTCATCATACCAATTCAAAAAGCTTATCCATATATGGTAAAGATAGCTCCCTTCATTTACAATCAGTCCCTCCTCTTGGGCATTAACAATGATGGATTTTTGAAGGGCATTTGTATGGCAGTATTCACCTTCTTCACCGGATTATTCTCAAGGTTGTTCCATCATATAGTATTCCAAGAAACAAAAAGCCACTTTTCTGAAAACAAGGCTAGAAAACTTTCTTTCCTTTAAACTAGGAGTGTATCTAATTCCTTGATATAATTAACTGATTGATAGGTTGAATGTCTCTAAATGAAAATGATCGAGCTGCGAATTAAATGTTTCGACAGATATTACAATTTCCACTCCTCACTGTTCAAAAAACTGCTTCCAAAGAGTAAATAATATAGAGCACCAAGAAAAAACCAAGTAGTACTCATATTTGAAAAATTCTCTCGTGTAAATAAATTTTACATCAATCAAATGGGCCGGCGAACACGAGATCACGTGACCCAGACTTGGCCGATACGGGGCCCAAAAAAAAAATCACACAGTGGGCAAATTTCACATGCACTTTCTACCACACCACCCACCGCGCTTCACACTTTCGCGTCAGCCTATATAAAGCATAGTGGTCAAACACCGAATTTTTCAGTGTTACATTTCTTTCTTCCACCCCAAGTCTTTATAGAATTTTTTCCATATTTTCAAAACGAGAAAAGTTTGTTTCCTTTCAATTGAAGCAGCTTTTTCTTTCGCTTTATCTCCGTGTGGAAACCCAAAAAAAAAGAAGAAGAAGAAGCGTTTATATACACTTTCTTTGTTCTAGTCACGTGGAAGAGCCTGCACATACACAGACTAAAAGCGGATCAAGCCTGGGGAAATTCTAGGCTTTGGTTTTGAGGCACATTATAGAGAAGGAAGCTAAAAAAAATCTCCAGTTTGGTATTTTTGCACACACAAAACACCATTTTTTTGAAAGCATATCATATAATCGGAAATCGCGAAAAAGCATTGATAGAGTCTCGCAGTTTTCCGTTTAATTCTTGGCGCTTATTCGATTTTTTTTTCTCTTCCTCGTTTTGCATTTCTGACTAAGCAGCAACTATTAGCAGCTGTTCATTTCTCATTCAATTATACACAATTTAGAAGAAAAAGAAGAAAAAAAAAAAGAGAATAAAAAAAAAAGAAATTATGGGCAAACCACATAAAGGCATTACATTCAATGGAGAGCATTTTGCTGTGCCACAAACGCACGATATGGTGAAAACGCTTTTCGACCCGACCGTGCATAAATCGATGTTTGAGAAGGCCATTGTTATATTTTTGGCGGCAAATTTGGCAGTGTTCTACCTTGTTTCTGATGCAAATCTCAGAGTCCACATTTTTGTGTTTCTTTATGTTTTCTGGCGGCTCTCGTATAATTTCGGCATTGGCTTTTTGTTGAACCAACAGTCAAAACGGTTTCGGTTAGTTGAATGGAGCAAAAAACTCGGATTATTTTCTCCAGAACTGTCCTCATGGGCATCCAAAATCGCTCGTGCGGAGGTCCAGTCTCAAATGGGGCCCAAATACGAGATTGACCAGAAACCAGTGGATTTCAACACTTGGCTTATTTTCCGCAAAATCGTCGACTTGATTCTCATGCAAGATTTCACCACTTTTGTGTGTTTGTTTGTAGCATGCTGTATGACAGATGGAAACCAATTTATTCATGGCCAGCCAACGTGGCTTATATACTCGCGGTTTGTGGTGGGCGGTGTTTTAATAGTCTTCAATTTTTGGGTCAAGGTGAATGCCCATAATACAATCAAGGATTATGCATGGTATTGGGGCGATTTTTTCTTCCGCCAAATCAACAACGAGGATTTGATTTTCGACGGTGTTTTCGAGATGTTCCCCCACCCAATGTACTCTGTCGGATACATTGGATATTATGGTTTTGCATTGATTGCTAAATCGTATACAGTGTTGACGGTGGCTGTATTTGGCCATTTTCTTCAGATGGTATTTTTGCACTATATTGAGAATCCGCATATCGATAAAATATATGGGCCTTCGTCCAATGAGAGCAGCCTTATGAAGTTGATCAAGCTCAAGGATTTGACGCATTTCGACAACTCAAAACCACTCGTGGGCTTGGCTAACCTCAACTTTTTAAGAGCTAGCGACTTCATCAATTTGATCAATGTGTTTACGTACTCGCTCTTGATTCCCGTTTTGGGCTCTTGGTCTGCATCCAACACAAACACTAGTTCTGTGGGCAGAGTTTTGTTCTACTTAGCTGTACTCATAAAATCGTTGGAATGTGTTTCCATCAATGTGGTGTTGGTTTTGCAGAGCAAATACAAGTTTTTCAGCAAGTGGTACCTTGCCAACAGTGTTCCTGTGGAGAAATCCTTGAACAATTTTGCCGTGTTGTATAATCTGTTGATCAACTTGACTTACTCTGCATTTTTCGGCATGAACTTGTTTGAGATCCTTAATTGGGGTAAAGTGGGCAA
Source organism: Metschnikowia peoriensis (assembly GCA_030573015.1). Taxonomy (NCBI): domain Eukaryota; kingdom Fungi; phylum Ascomycota; class Pichiomycetes; order Serinales; family Metschnikowiaceae; genus Metschnikowia; species Metschnikowia peoriensis. The sequence continues at coordinate 13,614 of JAJMCO010000244.1, read as the reverse complement.
TGTGCTTGAGGTTGAATATTTCTATTTGCGAGTGTTCTTGGGGTTGCTTTTAATTTTGACCCAGGTCTGGATCAACACTTCCATCATTGATCTGATTGGCTATTTCGGATGGTTTTATGGTGATTTCTTTGTACCAAAATCATCCTCGATGCCTCAAAGATCCCATTTGACGAAAGCTGGTGTTTACCGTTATTTGAACAATCCAGAACAAGTGTTTGGAGTCTGTGGAGTCATGGGCGTGACGTTGATGGTGCCTACTTTTGATAACATGTTTATTTGTGTATTGTGGGTGTTGAACAACTTCATTAGAATCAACTTTATTGAGAAGACCCACATGATAAAGGTTTACGGAGAGACCGAGGTGTTGAAGGATTCTGGTGTGACCAAGACCGTGAAAAAGCACCTTTTGCCCGAGAGTTTCTCAAAAAAGGCTGCGGATCATGGTGGTGTTAACGCTAAGAAAAGAAGAACCAGCTCCATGCTCATGGAATCGGTTGATACTTTTATTAAAGAGCTTGGCACGAAAAATAATGAGACAGGGCTCTCGAAGAAACACGTGGCAGAGTTATCGCAGAACAAGTATTTTGCCAACAGTGACTATAACGTGAAGATTTCGGGTCTTCAGAAGCATAGAAACGCCATTCCTTTTGCCTCTGTGGGAGACCAGCTTGAGGTCGAGTTTAGTGCACCTAAGGGCCATTCTTCACGGGACTGGATTGGGTTGTACAAGATTAGCCATACGTCTTACTCTCGCTACAAGACTGCGGTGTCGTCTCATGGAAGATGGCACTGGACCGGGAAATCCGAGGAAGGGAAGCTTTTGTTTAAGGACGAGAAGTTGTTCTGGCAAGAGGGAATATTTGAGTTTAGATATCACATTGACGGAAAGCACGATGTGGTCTACATTACGGAGCCATTTGAGATAAAGAATGCATGTATTGAGGTGCCATTGGACAAAATCGAGGCTGCGGATTTGGCAGAAAGCTTGCGCAAAAATATATTTGACAAGATTGGCGATGGTTTCAGTGACTGCACGAGTCCTATATATCCAGTGATTTCCAAAACTCCTAACGTGTTGGAGACCTATATTCGCATTGCAAGAATGATTTCCAAATCGACGGGGCTCAATGTGAACGACCGGTTTGTCATCTACAACGACAACGAGTCGCACAATAAGTTCACGATTGCTGATTTGGCGTTAAAGTTGATTCATATCCGCAGCGCATTGAATGAATTGGCTCAGGGGGAGGAGTTGGTGGACCACAAGCTGCAATGAGGAGAGTCCACACTGGTTAGAAAGGGGAGAGATGCAAGGCCTGGGGGGTGTATATAATGGAGGCCTTCGCAATATAGAAAAAAAAAAAAAAAGAAGTAATAGAAAGAAGAAAAAATGGCTGAAGCAGAGTCGTAATCATTGCTTTGCGAGATCAAGCAAGTATCCGTTCAAGTTCTTACGCACAGTCGTAGCCATGTTCTGACACCCGTCAACCGAAAGGGACAAAGTATCAGCAGAAACACCGTCACCGTCATTTCCTTGGACCCAGACGGCCACCATTTCGTTATTCTGCATGGTCATAAAACTGGCAACACATTCAGTACCTGAGATAACATCAGCATCGGTTTCTATAAGTGCATCAGTTTCTGCCGAGGCACCACTTACTTTAGCGTGGCCACTGGTGACCAAATCACGGACTTCAATACCGGAATCCACTAAGGCCACCGAAGTACAGTTAACTACCCACGAAATAAGGTTAAGTAAAGAAGTCGTGTTTGCGTTAAAGGCAAGCACATTTACAAACACATCAATGGTGGATTTCGGGTACTTGTCCAAGATAATTGCAGGCAAAAACGCCGTTTCAATATAGCTGCTGATCTTATGCTCGATATTGGTGAGCAGCAGCCGACCATTGCTATTGCCAGAATTCAGGCTTCCATTGAAAAGCACCTCGTTGGGCTGGGTCACGTGAGGAAGAAACTTGGTTTCCACTGTGAACGAGGCCCGGTTGATAAACAGCCCTTTAATCGGCCTGGGTCCAAAAATACCCACCTCAATAATGGTTTCGCCAACCTCCAAAAACGCCAGTCCGTTGGCATTTTTGCTGAGTCCTGATTTTATGAAAAACTTACGCACTTCTTCGGGTGCCAATTTGGAAGGTTGTGCTACGGCAACGGGCGTTGCTGCCACTGGCCTTACTGCATCTGCAGGGCCAAGAATCCGTCTTCTGTCTGTACTCATAGTATTTTTTGTTTATTAATTTTGAGTTTTGTGGTGCAAAATTGTGTAATCAAAAAGCGTTTTTCAATGAGATGAGCCGGCAACTTCGAGTCTACTGCAGGGCTTCTCATGGAGGCTCGGGAAAATCGCACGCACGTGCACATTATCACGTGCCAAGTTCAAGAAGTGATCCTGGGGTCGGGTTCATTTAGGAGTTCACTCTTTCCGATCCTCAATCAATCTTTCCAATAGAATATCACACAATCGTATTTGAAGTAGGAAATCATTACCTTTTCATAAAATCCAGTCCGGTTGACAGCTATGAAAAACGGTCCTCTTCCTCCCCTAGTCACGTGATAAAACACGCAAGCCATCTTTTTTCTTCTTCATCTCTTATGAATTTGTGAGGGATCAACAAACAACTTTTGCCCGTGACAATAGCTCTCTAAAATGAATCCAACTACAGAAGACCACTCGCTCTATCATATTCCATCACATGAAGGCACACTCTCTGCAGTGCACCGTCTCTTCGACGTGATCCAGCAAAAATACTCCGCTTCACACCGAATAGGCTACTTTAACAACAACACTTCCGGCGTTCTTGCACAAGCGCTTCGAGAAAACACTGCGGAGTGGATTAAAGACCTGCAGCGCATGATGAAGTTTGAATATGAGCGCGTAAATAGCATCTTTGAGTTGGTGGAACACGTTTCTGTTGCAAAATACGATGTGGTGGTGGTCGAGCACGTGGACGACATCATGCAGGAACACACGGCTCGCTCCACCACAGACCAGAACCGCGCTCTCACACAATTAATGGCAGTGCCCGCGGACTTAATAATGCTTGACACCTGGCAGTATTTGGACACCTACTATCTCCGCCAGAACCTTTAGTGAAAAAGAGAAAAAAAAAAGCGTTCAGTACAAAATGAGTAAAAAAGTGATTCCAGATTAAGTATGTTTTTTTTTTTTTTTTCTTCTTTTTCGTTCCTCAATTTTTACAACTATCGGTGGTTAAAAGACTGCGAAAGTGGCTGGCCAACACTGCGTGACTGCGGGTCGTGAATTCTAGTGGACGTGAGTAAATTTCAATCAACAAGAATGACAACACACAGAAAAAGGCCACACTTCAATTCTACGTTTCTTTTTCTGCCCTGTGTCACTTTGGCAATCAGTGGCAAAATGCATCTTAAGCGCCCGTCACGCCATGTGAATTCTGCATTTGTTATCGCAGAATCGTATCTGCTTCTCCAGCCTCTTGCAATTTCCTCCCACAAACAATTCATGAAAGGTGAAGAAATCGGAAGCTTACTACCGGGAAAAGAAATAATAATAATAAAAAAAAAAACGAATAACAAAATGGACTAAAATCTCCAGAAGCAATACAGCACGCGGAAACGTGGGTTGAAATTCTCCATTTTTTCTCACTTTTTTTGACCTACTGTCCAATAATTTATGTCAATGTTTACACACTTCAAACTATCACAACACTCTCTGGTCATGGAAAGTGGGGGCTCCCGCAATTGCCTAGCGCCTGCAAAATCGTACTTGCGCATACTTTCCCCAATTGGCGTGCACATGTTGCACTGGTACTGCATACACCACGCATACCCCACATTATTTTGCAGATAGGTGCGGAGAATCTTTGAGCGCCCATTTCCCGATAGAGGGCTGGAATTGGGGCGTCTCTTATCAGCAATATAAAGTATCCAGCTAAGTACGAGAACGAGGTAATTTACTGGCTTTAATAAACACAAACGAAAAAAAAGAAAACAAAAAAAAAAAATAATGTCTCTGTCAATTTATGACCTGGATTCATTCAGCCAGTACTCGTTTGCACCCTGCTCACCGTGCTCATCCGGATATACTTGCGTGCATGATGGCGAAATCCCCCCACCTGCCCCGAGTCATTGTATGACAATATTTCTTCCAAATCTCGTTGATCATATTTCTGTTACGGTGGCAGAAGTCGAAAATTTCGTGTGTGCGCTGCTAAACCGAGATGTTGAGATCACGATTGCTCACTTGCTCATCTACCTTTTTTCGGAGAATCTGAATCTTTCTTCAGTGACGCATATTAATGATATCAAACTTATTCATAAAGGGAAGCCATATTCGATCCAAAGAGCGTGTGATTTGCTGGACAAATCGCCAAAACTCAAGGATGTGGTTGAACAATTTCCAACTTTCCAGCTTATTACCGCATCCACCACTCTGCGCAATCCGTTGAAAATGCCAGTAAACACCATGCTTTTGAAAATAAGCCTTGCTGCCGCCAAAAACGAAACTTCTACCGTCACTTACGCCGAAGCAATGGTCAAATTATTCAAGAAACAGTCGCGTAAATCGTCTATCGGGCTGCTTGATTCAATGGCCACCACTACTCGACATGCTCTGCATAGTTCAGCCACTGATGTTGAGGATAATATGAGTGTACGGCCCACAAATAAGAAGAAATTCCGAAACTCTTTGAAGCGCATGTTTAGCAAACCGCCTGCACTGAGTCCCCAGGGAAGAATGGCCGAAACGCTCTTGTTTTCGCTTTGAAAAAACAGAAACATATTATTTATTAGAGGATGCCGGGAATCCCTGCAAGTTCCTGAGCGCAACTATCACAATACTCCTCAAGTGTCTTTCTATCTGAATGAAGCTGGAGCATACCCAGGCTACTGATTTGACTGCATGTGGCCAATTCATCAAGAAGCCAGATGCGCCATTCCGACCTCGCCTCTTCTTCCTCAAGATGATTGAGCATTTTCAAACTCACTAGCAAATCGTTTCTGCGCGTGGCGATATCGTTCAATCGTTCACGCAACTGCTGGCGTTTCATTGAAATGGGCGTGTCCAGGAAGATCTCGTTCCAGTTGGCAAACCGGTGGTAATTCAATACCATGGATTGGTTTTTGAATACGTGGAAACATGCCGAATCTTCTGAAAGAGCAATGTGCTGATTGAGAAGATCTTGTACATCTTTGAGGTACACTGCCCGTTGGATTTTAAGCGGCTCGATGTTGACCAACTCTTTAATAAGATTGCTAGATTGACGCGAAACCCAAAAATTGCGTGCACTAATGCCACTCAAGTATACGTTAGATAGAGCCAACAATACAATTATTGCAATGAGACCAGTGTGTAGTGAAAGACTGTGTAGGGCGATTTTGCATGCCTGGAGTAAAACAAGTGAGTAGGTGGCCACAAACCGTGTTACGTCAGATACCACAAGCTGCAAACTTAAGCGAGTGAGTGTCAAATAACTGATTGGCACAGGCTCCACTATCATCGGCTCGAAAGGATCTTGAGAAACGGGGATTTTGCCATATAAGTAGATTGCCTTTAAGACTTTACCACGAGCACCAATAATCGTGGATGCTTCCTTCACTTTATCAAGCACCAGCCTCGTAAATTCATTGATAAAACACCGACAGAAATTCTTGGAAATGAATCCGTGCACTTGCAAGCCTTCAACCACAGTTTCGCCAAAGATCTTGACTATGGACCGCTCGGCTTCTGTTTTTTGAACAGTTATCCGGGTGACAAATTGGAGTTTAGGTCCACAGGTTACTTGCAACGCTGCCTTTATGATTTTGATGGAATAAAATTCATTTTCCACATACAGCTCGATTTCCTGGTTCACACGAATACATTCGGGTTTGCATCGAGGGATTTCGAACCAGGTCTTGTTTTCCCGCATCAAGTAAGTATCTGGATTGGGCGATTTGTGCCATAAATTGCGTTCACTAAGTTGGACTTCAACCGAAGAGTTGAGTTCGTTAAGAATATCCGATTCCGAGCCGCATAACACATGGAAAACTGCTTTTGGCGGTAAATCAACGGTTTGTTTTTCGAGAAACGGGAGCGTACTTTCAAGTTCAACCGATGCAAGTGCCTTTGTTTTGGACTGAGCTCCAGTATCCAAAAACTCGAATTCAGTGGCAGATGCCCCGCCTTTTGCAGTGGCAGAAACCAATTTTTTCTCTTCATCAAAGCGTTTTTCGACCTCCAAAAGCCCGGAAATAAGCTCAACAGTCTGTAAAGGTTCGTCACTGGCCAAATTCCGGCAAAGCCAATTCAATTTCTCCGCAACAAGTTTGCCATCATCGAGGAAAAGCTTGATTATAAGGTGGCCATGCACTAAAGTAAGATGCACAAGATCATATGTTGGCGTTGAACTGGAACAAGTGGCATCCACAAACCGATTAAGCGGCATTTTTGACATTGACACAAAGCCCACCGCATGCACATAGGAGTACAAATGTGTCTGGGTAATAAAATGAGTGGCCCGGAGTTCTTGCGTTTCGTTGGGTGCCACCAAACAATTGTAGGCAAATAAACAATACTCGTGGGCACCTACAGACGCACCGAAAAGCACCCGCATCTGTAAATCACGGGCAATCCATGTTTTGGGGAATACCTTGGGGAACCCGCGTCCAGCACCGACTTTCTTCAATTGTGAAGAATTCACAGGTTTTAAACATAGGGAGGAATCTAGTTTGGGAGAGCTCATGGCCAGAACGCCCCAGTTAGCAGAGCCCACAGTGTTTGCGTCAATTGCTGTAGGGAACCCATAAGGATCACTGGCCAAGGTCACGGCTAAAAGTGCAGGTCTTGTGGCTGCAGTCGACAATGGAAGATTGATCCGGCCCACAGATTCATACACATAACGCTCGAAAAACGCATCGAAACGTTCCATATGCCGTGAAAGCCGCTTCAGCACTAGCACTTGCCCGTCGGAGGTATATGTCCGGGGACTAGTAATATCTCGATCCACAGAAGTCGTGGGCGGAGCCAGAAATTCGGCTACTAAGGGCGGGAATCTGCTGCTGGCCACCCCTAAAAACGCATGCATATCATCATCTGCATCAACTATGCGGGAGCGGCAATTCTCAAATACTTTGAGCCAGGATTTAAGTTCAGTAAGCGTTTCTGTTTGGAGCACAAGCGTAGTATCAATGGTTTTCACCTCAAAACAGAAATGTCGGTCCTCATTCGGCGTGTATTTGGCGCTGCAAAGCAAAACCCCGATTTTGTCTGTTTCCTGTACACTTTCTAAACCTGGCCCAAGCACAAGAAACCCAAGCACTCCTCCAGCAATGAATGCCCATCGTCTCACCCAAATTGGTTTTGCTGATGATTTGGAGCCCTCCGCATATGTTTTCACACAAAGATATCCATGTTTTTCTACAGCATCTTCATGTGTATCAGCAAGCACACGAGCATTGATAAGATCGGGTCGGAACTCGTCGCTCGACGCAGGAACATGGTTAGTTTCAAGCGCATGCGCCAAAATACTGGCTCTGGCTCGTTCTGCTTGAGGTGAAAGATGCACATCTGCCGCCAGACATGCGTCATGCCATGCATGTACACGCTGGGCCTGCCCCCACATTGCTGCAATCTGCGGCTCGTCCAAAAACGTGCCGTCGGCGTTTTCTAGCTTGGTTTTCCAAAAAAGCTCGTTGAGCAGCACTACTGTTTGGTTGAGCATGGCGCCTAAATCATGGGTTTCCAGCACAAGCTCAAGACTAAGCTGCAAATACTCTCGCCGTATATTAGCTAGTTGTCGCAGATCCTCATACAAAAGCTCGGGATCTTTGAATTTGGGAGTGCCCATATGAATAAGTAAACACCGATCGTAAGTTTCCTGACACGTCGCAAACCGGGCCCGGAGCCGGCGGTACTGTGCTGCATGTGCTGCAAATTCCAATCTTCTTCGGTCTATAAGCAGCACATTTACTTTGAATACGGAAAACGCCATTGCCCAAAGTCGTTTCAATGTTTTGCGCAGCAGGTACATCGCAGCAAGACAATGTTCCTGGTCAAGCACACTATCCTGCAAAAACAGCGGCACCAAATAATCCAAAATCGCAAATACAGAGCTAAACTCTTCCACTTTCTGGGGCACTTTCAAAAACAGATCTGCCAAAGCTGCAAACCAGTCTTCTGTTTTGGCCAATTGCGTGTCCAAATGATTTATCGACGCACGAAATGATGGCAGGTCTAGCGCAGCCTCTTTATAAGCCACAGAAACAAGCCGGAAATTGTTTTCCTTATCTGTGGCGGGAGGTGTGCTGGGTCGATGTTTATTCGATGTTTTATAGGAATATTCCTCCAGCAAACCTGCCGACACAGGAATTGTGTCCTGCGAATGCATGGGTTCTGAAATATCCAGAACTTTAATAATTGGCGGCTCGCTCATGTGAATATGTTAAAAGAATATATTATAAAGATATTCCCCAGTGTTCAATGGTTCGAGTATTGGATAACTCTTGTTTGTTTCTGGCTGCTGGGAAGGTCACGTGGTACGGAAGCTTGCGTGGGGAAGAAAAAATACTCCGGAACAATGTGCACCCACACCACCAAATGTAGGGGCGCAGCAAAGGACTCGCGAGCGAGCGAGTCCGCACTAGAATATTCTTATGTTTATTCTTATGTTTATTCTTAAAACAGAGATTCAGGAGTCATAAAGTATGGATACTTGATCTGTGTGGGCCAAAAAAAAAAAAAAAAAAGAAAACGTCTCATGTAATCTTTATTCTTATGGTTTTTGTTGCTTCTTTCATGAACAATTTGCTAATTTGGTAGATCGTTGCAAAATATTCCATTAAAAAAAAAGGCTTGCTTCTGAACTCATTTTACCAACCTGCTGAACCATAAAATCAAATAATATTGATCACTTATTTCAAAAAGAAAAGTAGAGAGCGATGAATTTTAGGACTCAAAAACTTTTTGGTCTCTGAAGGCCAGGATGTTAGAACCCGGTTTACCTGCGTGGATAATTGATTAATCAGCGATGGTAATAACATCTTCATTATTATTTGATTAGTTAAAAATAATCTTTGAAGTCATTTCATGGTCTAAATACGTGACAAAGTATATTTCAAGACGGCTACTCATGCTTCAGAAATCATGCGGCCGAACCCGCACATGTCTTACTATTCATAAAAGTCGGGCGGTTAGGGTGTTACACAAAGCCTTGAAAAGGCTTTTCATAATTTAAATTCTTTGATCACCTATGATTTTATAGAGGTAAATTTAAGTACTAGTCCCAGGGGTTTTCCCATATTGAATTCTGTTGCGGTGATGACCATTTCATTTCCAATGCACTCAAATGAACTAGTATTATGCTTCCTGAAATTTTCCTTCCAACATTTTGACTGATATACAGATTTAAGAAGCGTTATCTGAAACTTTGAAATAGAACCGGAGAGACTTTTTACATGCTTGTCTCGAGGGCTTGAATCTGGGGCTCGAAGTATTAGTCCACTCCTATTGCGTTTAAACATTGATCCAACTTTTCTTGATTCGTTTAAGTATCTTGAAAAGATCAATTCAATAATACCACTTCGAAGTAAATAACGCAGTGGAATACATTAGACGAAATGCTGAGCCTCTAATGCTTTACCATTTGAAGGAGTGGTGGAGAGGAACACTAATCGTTTTTGAAAAACACCTGAATTTTTCTTTTTCTCCACAGCTTCTGAAGATAACTTGTCCCGGCGAAATCCAATATCAGCATAACCCAAAAAACCGACAACGGTTTGAAGGATGCATGAAAAAATAGAAAAGGAACCCAAAAAGGCGTTTCTAGACAGCGCAACTGTATCAAAGAGGCGTTTCATTGCAGATTGAAGCTTGCCGCGTGCTAGAAGAATCCTGGGCTAGCTTTAAAGTTCTAAATAAGAGAAAAAGAATTGAAACGTAGATTGATTCAAATGCAAATTATTGCTTTACGACTACATAGTAATATGTAAAGCCCCCGTGTGCTGGTATCATATATATACATATATATTTATTTACATGGAAGCGGTTAAAGAGAGACACTTCTCCCCCTTTTACTTCGTTTGGTTTGAGCCCTTGACAAAGGAGGACAAGAAAAAAAAAGAAACGGTGCAAAGATTTGCCTTACGTTAACAAGCCTCTAAACAGAAACGATTTTTTTCGAAAACCAAAACCTAGAAAAGCAAAACAAAACAAGACAAAAAGAAAAAAAAAAGAAAATAAATAAATAACCGTGACTGGGATATTTTCCGTTCATCAAGTTATTACAACAAAATTAATATTACATTTTCCAGTTAAATAAATCTACGAGACGGCTTTTAAAACCCGAGCGGCTGTTTGTATCAAACGCCTATTGGGTGCAGAGACGAGTTGAAAAAATACGTGACGAACGGGAGAAAACGGTCGTCCTTGTTCGGACTCGGACAAATTCGGTAAGCCAAAAAACGATGCGAATCGGCAACACAAACAACGAATCGAGAGACAACCGGCGCGTCCGGTTTTTCCCGACGCGGCCGCGATCACGCCATGTGCGAAATGTTGAGATGTGTTTGGGTGATGAAACATCTCTAAGCGCGCACTGATTCAGAGGAGCTTTTCAGGGCGTAGCAAGGATGAGAAAAAGAAAAAAAAAAAAAAAAAAAAAAAAAAAGCCCTGATTAACTTTGACACATCAAGTAGAAAGATTAACTTTTTTTTTTTACAGAAGCCATCAAGACAAGATATTTGATGAAACGGCAAAATTCCCGAAGCCAGAATTACAAAAATACACCCAATACCAGGTTTTTATTCATTACCCAAAAAGCATCTGCTGATTATTTTTGTATTTTCTTGCTCGCGCTCGCTACACCTAAGTCCGAAGTCAGTCATGGCACTGCTGTTATTACCGAGCACGACTGCACACAGACCAGTGCCTTGCATAAGATTTTTCCGGGAATCGGATGATACCGCTGGTGGCGCAACTAATGAAGTAGCTTCTCAGGGTGGTCAGATTCCATGCGTATCGGATGATTTCCATTGTTATATATATATTAAACCCATAACGCTGAAAGGAAAAAAAAAACATAATAAGTTTCATATTTCCCATCATCAACAATATAATCCCCTGGATACTTCGTTCCTTTCGTTCACTTCAAGTGTTGTCCATAATTTCGCAACCTGCTCCTAATTAATAAACAATATTTATCAAGTTATGCCTTACAGTTGCACGTCCCCAACCGCGACTTCCGAAGAGGACTGGATCAATGAGGTGCTTTTGTTTTCACCGCTTGATCTTACCACCAGCAACGACGCCAAATCCTCGCTTTCGCTGCCCGAATTTGGACCTACTACAAACCACGGGACAGAGCCTGAATATGAGGATCTTTTCAGCACGAATTCTTCAAACCAAACATCGGCCACGACTCCTGAAAACCCACGTGAGAGTGAAAAACATCATCTTTTGGATAGCGTGAGCGTCAAGCTCCAGCGCTTGAAAGAACAGAACTGCTTAACGCCAAAAGCCCTTGAGTCTATTTTCAATACCCAAGACGTGTTGGCAGATTCTGGCGACTGGCAGACGGAAACAGCAAAACACCACAAGACGAGGCGGCTGCGGGCCAGCGTTTCGGGCCTTCATGACCATCACCATGCACACAATTCGGCAAAAGCGTGTACGAAAAAGCATGCATCATCATTATCATCATTATCATCGTCATCTTCATTATCAGCATCCGCATCCGCAGCAGCAGCAGCCTGTTCCTCTGCTACAACATCCACCAGTGGCCATGGGTGTCGGAAAAGAAAAAACTCGCGTGCAAAAGCGCCAAAATCAGCACATCCACATGCCGCCCATTTCCAACACCACACAAACTCGCCTCCATATATCCTGAGAAGAACTTCGGTCACCAGTGTCAATAAGCATATGCCAGAACCTGTTTCCATGGCCAGTTCTGGATACGTGACGCCCAGTTTCCCGGAATCGTGGTATGCAGCAACGCCTTACGTTTCTAGCCAAGACCCTTGCTCGCCCACTCTCGAAACCACTTTTAATCCAGTTGCGTCGCTTTTTGACCAAACTGCTTATTTGCCGCCTATTACCGACGTGCCGGACTCAATCGACGACACTACGTCGTCTTCCCCAGTTTCGGAAGCCTCCAATTTTTTCTTTGCATCGGCACCACCTTCCACTGCCCCTCTTTATCTTGGTTCAGAAATCCCCTCCACCAAAGACCGTCTTGATAGCGTAGCTGTCCAGGAGGCACTCGCATACATTGATTTCTTGCAGCAAGAAAACATGCTCCAACAAGCCAGTCTCGAGGGTACCATGTGAGAGGTAGTTTTATTTAATATGTTTTCCTTCGTTGCTCTTTTTCTTCTTCTATGGTTTAATTTTATTTTGTTCTAAAGCTTGTTTATACAGTTCCTATTTTATCCAGTGGATATTTCGCCACGCATCGGTACTTGCTATATAGTTAGTGGTCAATGTGATGTCCTAACGTTTAGATTCGATCTTTAAACTTGTAGGAAGAGAGAATTTGAGGAAAGTTGACATATTGCTTGAGGGGATTCTCTTTTTCAAAAGCTCTAACCTTCATTTTTTAGGGTCTAACCTTTTCAGAGACCGACCATATTCTTCTCCAATAGTAATAAAGAAACATATAGTATCTTCAATCTACAAATCACCAGGACTCTATAACAACAATGTAAAAATTAAGAAGAATATATAAATGAAAGTGTAGAACCTAAAATGCTATTGTACAAAACACCTTAGTCAAAACGACGCAGGTTTCCCAAAGGCTGGACGTTGGAGCCAGATTGACGGCCACCGTAACCACCGTTACCACCTCTTCCACCGTAACCGCCACGGCCACGGCCTCTTCCACCACGGCCACCACGGCCACCACCGTATCTGATGTGAGAGCCGTAAGATCTTCTGTCAAATCTCTGCAACTCAGGTGGAATCTCCTGCTTGGCCTCTCTCATGATCTTACACAAGTCACCACCCATCTTGGAGTTGGCGTCGGTGAAGAAGGAAACGGCAGTACCAAAGGTACCGGCTCTTCCGGTTCTTCCGATTCTGTGGACATAGTCCTCAATGTTACCTGGCATGTCGTAGTTGATCACATAAGTAATACCCTTGACGTCTAAAAATTAAAGTTAGTATAATAGTCTTTGTGGCGGGGCCAAGCTCAGTGATGATCATGATCTACGTTCAAAAGAAATAAAAGGAGTTCGATTTGTATTGATTACATAGAAAGCACGGTTGAACTGGCCAATCTGCATGAAAGTGTGAAGTAAAAATCTGTAGCTTGGGGCTCCTTTTCCCTTAGCCGAATCAGTACCTGGAATCACCCAGTCCACTGTTCGACAAACACGGGAAAGAACATAAAATAAAATTAAAAGTGTTTTATTGCCCAAGTATATTTTGGTGCCGCTTGCATGTCATAAGAAGAGATCTAAAAGTCTGTCTCCTCCTCATGGCGCCAAAAAATAAATCATTCAGTCTTCCTTTTCAATTTCGTTGCGTTTCAGATTGTCCTTGAACGTATCGTTTGATTTCTCTCTCACCCTCTTTCGAAGGGGGGAAAAGCTTTCTCATAATCTGCCATTTCTAGTCTCCTTTGCTGACAAAAAAAAAAAAAAAA
>JAJMCO010000243.1:0-18201 GCA_030573015.1 Metschnikowia peoriensis | reverse complement strand
GCAAAACATGAAGATCATATGCTACCACACTGGTTTCTCTGAGACGCTGTCTTCTCGGTTCCAGTTCTGGCCCAGAAGATTCTTCAGTGTCCACATAGAATTTCCCGCCTTTACCGTACTTGGTGTCAATATTATTTTTGATTTTCGGGTTGAAGACAATTGGCGAAAATGCCCAATTAGTTGTTGAATCCAGCTGACGGCGATCACGTTTTCCTAGAGAAGGTGTGGTTTTATTCGAGCCACTGATAGATTGTGCAGAAAATGGACCCTGATACACATTACCGAACGAATTTACTTGTGGAATGGCAGGCGTGGGCATGATTGGAGGAGGTGCGCCTGGGTCATCATAAGAGCCAGGAGTAAAGTTTCTTATTTCAGCTGAAATCATTTCGCTTTTAGGGATTCCCATATACGTGGCAAATTCCTGATGTTTTCCCTGATCCACATCCAGCTTTGAAGGATATGGCACTTTTGGCAGTTCAGATTCTTTTGCACGCTCTGTTTTTGTCTCTGCTTCTTTTACAGGCAGTAATGCGGCGTTATTCTTTTCGAGAGCAGGTGAAACAGCCCCAGTCTCACTTTTCTCTGGTTCGTTCAGGTCCAGATCAGAGCTTTCGCCAAAAAGATCCTCGTCATCATCCTCGTCATCATCATCATTCTTAACCCCATCAACGTCAACATTATTACTAGCTCCATCTACATCCATAGCTTCTGTTTTAGGTTCAGATTTTGGGTCGGAAATCTCAGCACTGATATCAAGCGGCACGTTTTCATTTTGGGGCACGCCATAGATATCAAGTGTAGGTCCAGTAGAAGAAGAAGTAGTAGTAGTAGTAGGCACCACCAGCAGCGGCTTTGCTAGAGGTGTTTTGGCGTCATTTTCATCAACACTAAAACCAGCGCTGGGTACACTAAATGGGTAGCCGCCAGGCACGGAGCCCGGGCGAGCGGAACCCGTCTCGGGTCGTGGCACGGTAGACCCCACTTTTGTAGGAGATTCTGCTTCCTGCACGCTTAATGAGTACGCAAGAAAGTCATCAATAAGATTCATCGGGTCAGCATTGGTTTGTGTTTGTGTTTGCTGTGTTTGTGCACGTTCAATACTCCCAAACTGAAGTATACAAAGTTCCCACGGCCACAAAATGTATTTGCGGTTATCCACTTCATGCACAAAGCGCAGGATGGGCGAGGTTTGACTGTTTAGGTGCTGCAAATTCGGGATCAACTTTACCCACAAAAGCTGCTCTTTCGCCGTAAGATCCACGCCAGTACTTGAGTGCAAAAGCTGCAAAAGTGTGTTTCCGGATTTGGGAGGCGTTGTGGTGAAACTGTGCTGTAAATTCTGTGAATCATAAAGATGACACCGTAGACCCAGAGGCACGACATAAATGACAAAACAAGCGGCAAAGCCAGGGATCACGTGGTCGAGATTCACAACGCTGGAGTCAAAAAGTGGGAGCCGGTCCCGCTGAGTCATCAGCACTAATAAATCTCCATTTGTAAGTAATACTGGATCTACCTGAACTACTCGATATTGGCTCAGCATTGGCGATACTCGGCCCACCACATAGTTGCCAAAAAGATGCATGTGGCCACTGGCGGCCATATTATAAGTCACTGTTTTCTTCACCGCCTTCATGAACGCAAGGCTCGCGTATGGAAGATACTCGTCCCTCACTGGTGTATCTTTGGTATTACTGCCCAGTTTAGGTCGTGATGCATGGCCCGGATTGGCCAATTTTTCGGCAGAAACTGTATTTTCATGCTTGAGTTGTAGTTGCGGGTATAAAACATGCAAATTTAAGTGTGGACTGCTGCCAAAATTGGACTTTTCATGGCTTTCCTCTTGGGTTTTTTCATTTTGCCAGTGACTGAACCGGAAATGATAGAGACATTTGTTGTTGTACGTTAAAAGCACACGTGGATGTTCATGGCGAATCTGAAGTTCGAGCTCAAGTAGCACTTGGTCTAACGAGGAGTCTTTGGTGGTATATATTGAGTATGTGATTTGGTCTAGACATGCTAGTTTATAATACTGCGTGGCTATGGCCGCCACAGAATCTGCAATGGGCATGGTAATCTTTTTCTTTATGAGGGTATATGGCACTTTTCAGTTCCGGAAAAGCCAAATCTAAGATCTTCCCGTCAGATTTCGAAGTTTTATTTGTGTTTCAAGTAACCTTAAAAAATCCGTGATCTCGGCCTTTGCAATATCCTACTGTGACACGGCTTAACTAGTGGTGCACGGGTGTTTGATCCAAGTTGCAGTTGAACTTGCAGTGGCACGATAAGACTGTGATGATTTCAGTGTTGACCAATCACGTATCGCGGTAATGCATCACGTGATAAGACATCGCGTCGACACATATAAGAGAAGAATTTCTCACTATAGATATTTTAGAGAATCAAGGGTCTGACTGAGTTTAATAGTGACAGAACAGCCCCGTGTATATATACTAACTGGTAATATACTAAAACACTGATTAATAATTTATTACTTGAAATTAACAGACTGGTCCGAGACAGACCTGGATCAGAGTCTCAGAGATCAGCCGCGACTTGCCGAGCTTGGTCAGTGAAATTCTACAATTATCGTTTTTTTCATTTTCTTTAATTCATTTTCTTTAGTTCATTTTTCTTTATTTTTCATTTTTCTTCTTCTTTCCATTAGTTTAAAAAGTAAATGTGTTTTTAATTCTTAGGTAAACAATAATATCTACATTATAACCATTACTGTATCTTGATTGTGGGACTTGATACAAGAAGGACTTAATTGACTTCCAAGGCTGAGTACTTCATGCACTTTTTTCAGAAATTTGGATAAGAAAGTTTGTTTTGAAATAGTGGTCAAACTGTGAAATATTAGGTCAAAGTGGCTGTATTTTTCAGGAGAAGGATCCACATATTTAAGCTTGATTTTCAATACAAAACTCAATGAAATTGCACGGCTGAGGTTGAAGGCACATAATTTCACAGTTTGCATTCAAAAAATTACATTTAATATAATAAAGGTTTCTTGAGAAAGAACGGAATTTGCTTGCTCTAGCAACATGATGGATTTTGGATGAAAGAAAAAACACGAGTTGCTTCTGCTTTATTATGCCTCTTAATTTGAAAGCTACACTTCTTGAGCTATCTTTGTTTAGAGAAGCCTTTTTTTTTGGAAGGTGTAACTCCTAGTAAAACCAATTCCAAACACAAAATATCCAGAAGCCCCGAATTCTTCAAAATGTTGTATTCCCCTTTTATGAATTCAAATGGGCAAATTGGGAGAATCTAATTAGAATTGCGATGCAGTAATTAAACAAAGAAAATGAGAAAAAAAGAAGGAGAAAGAGCAGGAGCACTGGAACTCCCGAATTCTTTATTAAAGTTTCTTTCTCTTCTTTTGACAATAGTATGTTTTTGAAAAAAAAAGCGTATTTCTGAAAAAGCATTACTTCTTCTTTCCACTCTTCAAGCACCAAAAGAAGCTTTAACATTAGTTAAGTGAAGAGAAAAGAAATCTCTTTCGACTCTTCACTTGCAGTTTTAAGCTGATGAGAAGAGAATAACTACAAGATATTAGAAATGCAGATATTTTCTAGACTTTTCTTTTCCAAAACCTTTTTTGGGACTGTCAAACAGTTTACCTGGGGATGTTTCTTCTCTTTGATCTTCTGTGAAGAATTCCCGAAAGCCAACAACCGTTTTCTAAGAAATTTCTAAGACACTCTTGGTTTGATCCCATCTAGTATCTTCCGATTATAGAAACCTCCGAGTCTATATATATAAACTGCTAGTTTTTCGCTTTATCAAAGTCCACACAAATTCAAGAAAAAAATTATCTAATCAAGGATGAAGCTCAATTTTCACATTTTAATATGTTTTACAATGTTTTGTGAATTAGTCATGACGATCTCAATTGCTGTTGTTCGTTCCGGAAAGCGAGTCCCAATCGCTAACACATACGAAACATCCAAAAAAATCAACGAAAAGAAAGTTGCTTACGAATCACTTGATCTTCTAGATTCCAGTCTCCAAGTATTCAGAAGCTCTGGAGCATTGATGGATGTAATCCGAATAGAAGATAGGACAGAGACGCTTATTGGTGAGCTCAAGGCTTTTATCCATCCCACATACTTTGACGCAGTGAATTTCGAGAAGAGTGTGAGTGTTTTCGAGGCCAAGCTTTCAAACATTATCTCGGCTTTAGAAGAATTGAAGCTTTTCAAGGAGGAGGTGGTACAAAAGATCGTGTTCTTGAGATGTTTGTACGAAACTATGGTGTCATCTTGCGCTTACATGAACACATTTAACTCTTCAAGCAATCACGTCGATTATTTGATTCGAACCATAATCGAGCTTAATGTGATGATTTTTAGGTTGTTTAATAGCAATGGAAAGCCCGATACATATGTAAGTGGGTTTGCAAAAGAGGTTGACCGGCTCAGTCAAATTCTTATGGCGTGGAAGATAAATGCAGCAACATTGAAAGTCGTTCCAATCTCTACCAGGAGAATATTTGATAATCAGGTAGCTCAGGCGGAAAAGACCCTTTTCGTTTTGAAAGCAGTAATTCAAAAATAGTCTTGTCACTATTCATTCAGAATACATCCATGTCTCTATCGTTTAATCAATGAATAAATGAAATCAATCATAAACCCTGCGATTTCCTAGCACCCACATACTTTCCCCCGCTCTTTCTTGAAAGCAGATATCTAGATATATTTGGCGGAAGTGAGCCAGAGACTCAAGATTTGCCTAATGCTTTCAAATTGAATCTCCCATGAATGTATTCATTGATCATGCCACAGTAAAAGAGGTATGCTACAGACTTTACAAAGTGAATAATACCCGAAATTCTCTGCCACATAGCCCCGACGGAATAATCTTCATGACAAGGGAGTTCAGGCAGTCAGAAGATTATTTGTGCAACATACAATCTACCTTCGAATTGAAACTGCTTGGTCGATTTTCGGAAAGATCGTTTCGATTATTCAATATGATCTTGGTAATTATTTGTATCGCTATGATTAGCATAATGGCTACACAATCAATATCAGCCCCAAGAGTTGTTACCAGCAGAAATATTCTTCTAATTAAAGATTCTTTATATGACTTGCCTAAAGTCAAACATGGGTCCAGAAAATTGCTATGCAGAGTTGACTCAATTAAGTCCTTGGTAGGATGCCGAAAAAAATTGGAAATCTTTACTGAAAAGTTGCAAGCATACATGAAGGAAACCTCTCTTGATTGTGGTAGCTTTAAAGACAGAGAAAAGTACCTCCTGCAAGAACTCTACAAAATCAAAATCTCTGTTGAAGATTACTTTCATTACGAAAAGCTTCACACAGGCTTTCATTTGCTCACAATAATAAAATTATACTATCATGAATTTAGAAAAAAACACTTTAATGCGTAGCCGGTTTTTATAGGTGAAAAAATATTACAATATAACAAATGATTATTAGATTTCAAAAGGAGTGATGTCATAGGTCTTTAATTAGAAGCAATAAAAGGCTCTGACAATTAAAAATATTAATGAATCTTCTCAACTTTTGACAAGCTCAGATGAAATAGCACGATTCATTTAATGAGCACATTGAAACTACGTGGGGTTCTTTTAATGTTTAATTCTGGTTGTTTGATAATGGTTCATTGTTTGAAAAAGCTGATACAAACAATAGAAAGAAGCAAACATGCACCAGCAGTGATTGATACCAAGTCTAAGCGATTCCCCGCGATGTTGATACTCGATCAAAATTGATCCGCTAATTCTTAAGACTTGAAGTCTTGTTCCCCTCTGTTTGCCATGTCATGTTTTATTATTTTATTATTTTTTTGGAATTAAATTAACTAAAAACAAACCAGAATACAAGGGATCACTGATTCAGAAGCTCACTTTGTGAAATTGGATTACTCTTGAAGATTAGAAAGTAAAAACAAAGATTCGTGCAACACTTCTTCCCCATCCTTGAAACTGCAAACTTGAATTTCAAAACCTCATCAAAAAAACGAAATATCAGACTCACTCACTCATTTTCAACGGCAATAATATTCATCACCGTCTTTCATTCATGATTTCAGTCTGAATGGATCTCACCAACCTCTGAATTGCTGGCGTTGGTGTTTGTTGCATGCACCATTGCTCGATTTGGATAAGTGACGCATCTGTACGCCTTTGATTCGGGTCAAGTCTGTGCGTACGGATATAGTTATACCTATTAAATTCGCTCTCATGAACGTCATAAGGGGCCTTATAATGACAGGAGTAAATTTCCGGTAAAACATCATCATTCTCCAGATTCTCAAACTCTGAAGGGATGTCCATAGCTAAGCCAACCAATCTTTTGAAATTACGGAACAGCCGACTTTTGGTGATTGGATGTTGACAGAAAATACTGTTGGGAGCCTTGTCCACCAACACCGCCAAGTCTTGGAGAATAAATGCCCTTAATGTTTGAAGAGTTTGAAGGAACGAAATACCCATTCCATCATTTTCTATTCCGTCGGCCAAGTCTGCCGCTTCCCGCTCAAATAACAAGGGAAGTGTTTCTTCAATCCACGGGAAGATTTTCTTCTGTAAAGCTACTGGCGGTGTAATGTTACGAGAAATATAATAGGGCTGTTCTGGGGGAAAACCAGCCGTGAAAAAAATGAAGCCCTCGGGTAAATCCTCTTGGCAATCCTGGTGAAGTACCGCTTGACTTAAAGAACCTGCTCTTTTTGCTTGATACTCCTCAACTAGGGAGGAAACTAAACGATTACTTGATGGATTCTCAATTCCAATACTGCGAAGGCACTTTTCAATCAAAAACGTGTCATGAGATAACGATATCGGCTCGTTCGTGTTCTCATCTAAACTTTCCGCAGTGTTGAAAAGAAGCTTATACGGATTCCAACTTGGCCTATCCAAAAAGATTGGTCTTTTTGGGCCATAAAGAGGTCCGTCCTTAAAATCAAACCGGTACCAAAGAGATAAGGCATATATCGAAATGAAGCAAAGTTCCGGATGTCTATGACGAGCAACCCCCATTAACCGCTTTTGTATGTGAGCTCTTGTATCGCTTTTCACTTCTACATCAAATCCCAAAAGAGGCATTACTCCTTGTGGTCCGGGAACTTCTCCGTAAATTGATTTTGAAAGCAGACTTTGAGCTTTTGTTGCGGTGTTGAACAAAAAGTGGTGGCCCATGAGAAAAGATAACATGGCATTTATACCTTCATCAGCATCTTTCTTAGAGCCGGTTCCAGTGGATTGGTGCATGTTTATCATCATTTGCCTGAGATCCTTGGTCAGGTAATTTACAGTAGTCATTTTTAAGTTCAAATATTGGAACATAAATATAAAAGAAAAGAAGGGAAAGAAGAGAGAGAAAAAAAAATCCTATAGAAGCAGGTGGCGTGCCACATATTTATAGGGAATAATGATGTTTCAAAAGGGAACGTGGAAGGGGGCGTCCGAAAGAGGGAATTTCTTCTCTTCTTGTCTAAGCCTATTGTACGTCATTCTATTCAGGACAACAATAAGATTTTAAAAATTGAACCCACAAATTAATTGCTCTGTTATTTTTTTGGAAAAAAAGTTAGTAGAGGAAATCCTATTCTTAATGCTAAGAGTACCATTTCAAAACTAGAGTTCTAGGGTCATTGTTCAGATTCATGATGAAAGAAAATTTCACATAAATTGTATCTATTTTCGTTCTAACTTAAGGGGCGAAATAATTTCCAGCTTTAAATCGTCTGTAATAATGTTTCGAAAAGTTGGGTTTTTTGTTGACAGTGAATGTAATTGAAACTCTTTCTGCTATGGAATTCGTCATTTCTATCAGACCAAATTTCTTTTTAATTATCGAAAAGAAAATGAAAAAAGCTTTGGAAACTCAACTGTTTCTTGTATTACTTTTTCTCCTTATTTTCGCGGGAAGTGCTTCGTACAAGTTTTAAGATTTGCGTAACGAAGATTTCTCCACTCAGAGGTACACAGGGCGAAGAGGTGGAAATATCTTCAGGGCTAAATTTTATTGCTTGAAGAGTGGTTCAACGGGCTTGGAAGTTAAAATATAGTGGACCAAAATTCATCAGGATTTGGAAAATATTAAATTCACTGAAACCGTAAAAATACTTCGACAAACCATTGTATTATGGAAATATAAGTCCGTGTGTCCTGGGCTTCACGAAAATCTGAGGCTATAATACTTTGATACTATGAACTTACTCTCCTCATAATCTTTTCTCTTTACAGGAGTCAGCTTAAAATCGAATTAAGTTAGAGAATGGGAGAAAAATTTCCCTATATGTTTTAAATTCAAGTGCAATCTCATGCCACATGTGCTTTTTACTATTACTACATTCAGCTGTGTAAAGCTTTTCGATTATGTGAATAAATCTTGGTAAGTCAAAGCGAGTGAAGGCTTTTAATCAGGATAAAGAATGCTGTTAAAAGAGGCTGTCGAAGTTTATTCTCATTGACGACGATTTTGATATTGGGGACTGGAAATAATTCTCAAGCTTCTCGAATGGATTAGAGACTTTTTCATGGTCACTACTCGAAATTAAACTAGAAGGTTTTGTTAATCATTTCTGTTCAGATCTTAAAACAAACTACCTTGCGCTTCTCAAATACTTAAGGTGAAAATTTGAATGGAAAATACCCAGAGAACTGAAAGACTACAATATCTTGGAGTCAGGAAGTTGTGAATAAGTAAGACAGTAAATTTGTCTGAAAAAAACCACCGAAAAGTCCACGAGCTTATGATCACGAGATACACCACTCGGTGCTGACTTTTGAACACTTGGAGACAAAAGCAATACAAAGTACTTGGACGGTTTCAATCTTTGGCGAATTTCAATTAGGAGGACTACAGAACATGTTCCAAAAAACTGAACATGTTCCAAAGGAGGTGAAAGTGTTTCTCTCGGCCCTTCGAAGATTTTCATGAACGCAAGTTATAGAAAGAATACAATTTCTTCTTGTAATGCGATGAGGCTTAACAAAAATAATTTTTTTTTTCTTTTTTGTTTCTTGGGCGGGTTGTTGAGATAACGTTGAATTGACTGTGTAAGGCTTATTAACAAATTTATGAAATTTAATATCACATATTTTAAAAAGGTGATTTCAAACTTGACAAGAACTCCCCTTTGTTTTTAGCTTTTCTGAGCATAGTTTGAGCTGTAGCCCATGATGATTTGCCTTCCCGGGAAAAATTTCCCCAAGTTTGCTCTGATCTTCGCTTGTGTATAGTCAGTGGGTGGAGGACGTTTTTTTTCCGGATTATCTTGGGTCATTGTAAAACAATTTCAGCCCTCAATGAATCCTGGTCATGCAAAACGTTGCGTAAGAAAATTCTATTATAACAAGGTGAAAATAAAAAAAAAAACCTTTTCTCATATATGAAACCTTCATCCTCTAAAAATATTCAAACTAGACTTGCTTCCAAGCATATTCTATCATTTTAAGACTTTGTTGTTCTACTAGGCTGAATACCAGGATCAAAAAGCATTGGGGATGAAATTCTGTTCAGCTCATTTCTTTGGAGTATTATTGGTGTTGACGGTAGAAGTATGCTCAAAGGCCATACATCAGCCAAGGAGATGTTCCCGTCAAAATTTTGAATTGCAAGCAATTTTCAAAGCTCAAAGCACTTGTGCCGAGGGAGGCAAAGCCGTTTCCGGTTTATGTGCATTAAAGTCTCCGCTGCCAAAATTTAACGATCCTTTGGACCGGTTTGTAGATCGCTTAAAGTGTATGATATATGGAGATCATTTTGATTGGAATCTGTTCAAAGAACACAGTGAAATGTTGAATCATCAGCTCACACTGGTGCTGTTGTGGGTAAAAAGCTCGCAACCTACGTCGATGCTTGCTGCGAGGTTGCGGTTTGCCAATAACTTGTTTCAAAAGATGCTGGATGCCGTAGAGAGCATCCAGTTTTATAGTACGGACAGTTCCTGCCAACATTTGATTACCCTCGCTATTGACTTGAATGTTAGGAGTTTAGCCATGCTCACCCCGAAAGGTTACCCCGATCCTCATGTTGTAGACTTTGGTGAAACGGTAAGGAGGCATGAGCAGAACTTGGATTCTTGGAGATCCATGATGCAACTAATTGAGGGGGTAAAACCCAGTGAGATGAAGTTTTTTGAGCGACAGTACGTTGAGGCAAAAAGAACGCTTGGGATATTGGAACATTTCATTCAATATCATGAGGATATTGAAAGATAATAAACTGAAGCTGATATCTGGGATAATGAGTTGAGGAGTTGAAGAAAATAGAAACTATGTTGTGATAGACTCTTTATGTATTCCTTCTTGCTTTCTTAAACTTAAGGAATTTCCCATCTGAAGTGAAGTACAGTCACATTAAAAAGATATGATCGCAAATTCTTTAAATAGCCGAATCGTGGAAATTGGGTATTTTTATTTGTTCGAAAACTTGCCCGTTGAAGAAAGCAGTCACTCCATTCAATTTGGGAAAGAGTTTAAGAAGTTGGTTTTTATATTTTGCAGGAGAAAAGTAAAGTAAAGTTGTTCACAATGGCTATTGTCTGGCCTCCATAGTCGACTTTCCTAGAGGCAAGAAAAATCAAAAATGAGATTCATACCATTACACGGAAAGTCTACTTTGCTTGTGAAACATTCAGTTGGGAAGTGCCTTTATGAAAGAAGCAGTAATGAACCTCAAGTATTTTATAATATTTTTCTATCTTTTGACTCTTCAATGATCTACATCCTATTATTTTCCACTGAATGTTGGAAGGCCTCATCTCGAAATGGGTATTTGAAATGAAATATGACGTTTTGAAAGCTCTATGCCAGAGGGGGACGAAGAAAAATACTGACAAAATCGAATTGAATTTTTTTTTGTCCTTTTTCTTCTAGGGTTCATGTAAAAACACTGTTCCTAAATACAGAAGATTCTTTTGAGGAAGATAGCTGCACACATTTACTGTTTTTGATTTCGTCTTTCTTTTAAGGACATCTCAAGAAAAGAACAGTGTTGTAGAGTGACAAAAAAGTATATATGATAGGTTTTGAAACTTTCAGGCTGAAAAAAGCGTTCTTGAAAGGTGATTTCACTCAAAAAACCAAATATATATTTGCACTAATTCCACAAAAAGATGGAACATATGTTGGAATATACTTCGTGTATACCTTATTCTTTATAGCTATATATGAGTTCTGGGAGACACCCCACATGTAGATTCTTTTTTTTTTTTTTACAAAACAAGAATCCCGTACTTAAAAGTATGAAAATAGTCTGTTTACTTTATTTGTGCATTTGGATACCAAGCAATGCAGCATATAGAATTGGAAGAGACTCTGGGAGTAAGGGTCATGTGAGTAGGCGAGAAATTTCCAACATGTCCGATTTTTTGGATGAAGAACCCGCTAACGGCTTGATTGCAGATGTTCCAGAGCCCTTTCGCTCAGCAGTTCAAGGACTAGACGAGACCTTGAGGATATATGTGGATCGTTTAAAGTCCTTCGTTCGACACTATACCTTTTTGAATTTTGAGTTTGAAATATCAGCTGATAGATTGGAAAAACGACTCTTGGAGATAGGTAGCAGGGTCGAAATTCTCTCTCCATATCATCGGCAAATTGCTGGCCGATATCGTTTTGCAGAGAATATGTTTAAAATCATGTCCAAATCCACTAAATATCTACGGTATTTCGGCAACAATGATCAAGGTGCCGGATTGGTTCGTGAAATCATTCATTTGAATATTTCTATCTTGGCTTTGCACAACTGGAAAGGGCTTCCTGGTTTGGACGAACTGCAATATGTTGAAGACATAATCCATTTGAGACAAAAATTGGAAAGATTGCGCAAAAGGTTTGCAATTTTGGAAGAAGTTCCAATTTGTGTTCAACTTATGTTTCATTCCCAGTTTGAGGAAGCAAGGAAAGCTTTTTTAGTACTACAAAGGTTTGTTATTGGAACAGAGAATTTTGCCAAAGACCGAAAATAATAACATTTCCCAAGACTAGCTTGTATTTGGAAAGCGAGAGAGTTACTTCTATAGCTATAAGATTCAACAATAGAGAATTTCTTTCACATTCAAAATCTTACTTTTGTTTTCACGAACTCAAACGGGGCTTTGCAAAGACCATCTACATTTAATCACGCTATTGTATAAAGATTTTGAATAAGAATATTCCAAAGCAAAAACCTTTGCAAGACTTGAAATTCTCTGGCCCTTTTATTGAAAAGCCTCAAATTAAGAGACCTTGTATAAATAAGTCAGTTTTGCTGTTCAGATCCCAAGAAAATAGGCCAGAATAAAACTTAATTAAGAAGGTGAAAAATGAAAGTTAAATTTGTAAGTTTTTCGACTATTGCAATTGTATGGAATTACACAAGTGTAATTTGTACTGGAATCTCTGAAGGTAATTTTAATCCGCTGATCCGTACCCCAAGAAATTCAATTGGGTACCTTTACGGACCTAATGATTTAGCAAATGAAATTAGGGCTGTGGAAAGAGTTCTTCGGTGGTACAATACTCGGTTAAAATCTTTCATCAGTGTAAAAGGCTTGGATATCAAAGGGTTTAGTCGGTTTTCAGACGGTTTAGGCAAAGATCTTGCCGATATAGGCCGATGGATTGAGTTTCTTCAACCGGTTGAAACTCTTTCTACCCAGCGAAAATTTGCTCACCAGATGTTCAAGATTATGGAGAGTGCAAGGAATGTATTACTTTTCTACGACAAAGATAATACCTCTCAAGGACTACTTCGTTGGCTTGTTCATTTTGAAGTATATCTATTGACGCTCTATGATCTCCAAGGCAAACCTAACTCACAGATTCCAAACTTTGAGGTCATACTCGATCTGCTATCAAAAACTTTCAGTTTCTGGAGGACCGTGTGCAAGGAACTATTTGAAAAATCTTCGGATACGAATTTGATGTTTGAATTCTACTTGAAACAAACAGAAGCACACTTTGAGGTATTAAAAGCGGGGTTAAATTCTACTAATCATTTCTAGTCTACAAATTGAGGGGTTAAACAAGCAAAAGAATTGCACATCCTAATCTGATGTACAATAGAAATCTTAAACCGAGGTGAAACCATATTGGCTCTTTTACGTTTCAAAAAACTCAGCTTGATACAATTGAATTCATTGTTATTTTTTACTTAGCTAATTTTCATGTTTGTTCTGTTATTTTCATGATTAATTGTTTACTTCTATTCAAACGGTTTGCAAATTTACCGCACAAGAATTCATTTAAAACATTAGCCTGAAATTATGACCACATTCTTTATACTTCTACAGAGTACAGTTTTCCCCCACTTGCATTTATACCATTTCTATGGGAGTCACGAAACTTAAGAGATCTATTGAACTGAGCATTTAGTTACGGCGAATGGGTCTCTTTTTCGTTCCAGGCTTTCTTGCTTCCAGGTCGGTTCTTAGCGATTATCTTAATTGTAGGAATTTTCCCATTCGTGAAAGCGGAACCTTCTGTCAGTAACTTTGTTTTTGCCAGAATCATGGGCGATGAAAAAAAGCCAAGTTCAGTAGGGAGAAAAAAAAAAAAAATCAAACACTTAATTGAACCAGGATTTTAATTGCGTTGAAAGTTATCTGATTTACATTTTGCTAGAATTCAAAAACCAGTGAACATTTTTGGTCCGTGAACCTCTTCTTTTGGATATTTTATTTCTGGTGCTCCACTACTCGAAAGGGCACTCTCCATACGTGAGGTCTTTAATAAGCTTAATCATTTTAGAACCAGAAAGATTATTACGACTGTCACACAAGAGACTCGGAACTTTTATTTCAAGTTTCTTTTTGTGTTTATTTTATGTTTGAAACGCAATATGAGGATTTGAAACGTGCAAGTTAAGTGTTGCAAAGATTTGGCGTTGCAACATAGTTCTTTGTTGAAGGCGACTGGAAAAAAAAAAAAAAAGAGATTATAATAAGCGGATGACAATAATTCAGAGCTAAGACTCTTAGGAAATCTTTCGGAAGTAAATATGAGGCATGATGTCCACAAAATTTGGTTGCCTTTTTACTAAGAAAGTTTTGGCCTTATTCAAACAGTTATTTATCTTTTTTGGAAGTACCATTATTGGATCATTAAGTGAATGATTAGATTTTGCGACTCAAGTATTCTTTTAAATTTCTTAAATTGATTTTGCAGAACTCAAATGAGGCTGTGCAAACTTGTAGTTTCTTTGGTATTTAATGACAGGAAATCTCTGTACAAGAAATTTGCCGAGAAAATACTTTTCGAAACTGCCTGGTATTTCAACAGACCGAAAAAGCGTTAAAAGAGTAGAATCATTATTCCCTCGAGAAGCAACAACGCAGTAAAAAGACTAAGAAAACTGAAAGAAGAATTAGAACCTTAATACCATGCCCAGAATAAGTCCCCACAGTCCGAGTGACCTTAAACATAGCACATAGCCCATATAAAATTTGTATAAGCAATCCAAATCTTATTACTTATCCCTATCCTAAACCAAAATATTCCAAACGTTTCTTGATTAAAGTCGTGAAGAATGTTCGTTGTATTTAAACACGTCTTGGCTTTTCTAATTTTAGGGACTTTAGCCAAAGCATTCCGACTCAAGATGCCTGGAATTGATTCCAGTTTGCTGGATCATATTCCTGAAAACTCCCGTGGGTATATGTATGGACACGCCCAATACGAAAATGAAATAAAGGCCGCGGAGAGAGTTCTTCTTTGGTACAATGGGCGTCTCAAGTCATTTATTAGTGACGACGGTTTAGACGTTGAAGGGTTTACCCGCTTTTCAGGAGATTTGGGAAAGGATCTCGCTGATATTGGCCAGTGGGTTGAAAATCTCCAACCGGTTGGGATTCTCTCGGACCAACGGTCTTTTGCTAATAAGATGTTTAAAACCATGGAAAATGCAGTGGCTGTGTTGAAACTTTACAATAAATTTAACACTGCCCAAACTCTAATTCGTTGGCTCGTTCATTTTGAAGTTCATCTCTTGCAGCTTTATGATGTGGAAGGTAGACCAGACATCGAGATCCCAAACTATGAGGAAATCTTGGGTCTGCTTTCAACAAGCTTAAGTTTTTGGAAAGCCATCTATTACAAACTATTCGGAAAGTCTTCAGACTTAAAGGATGTGTTCGAATATTATGTGAAACAATCGGAGAATCGCCTTATGGCGTTGGGGATTTAATAAGTTTCAAGCCAAGATATCTGATGTGAATTGACGGTCTAAAAGTTCACTAACAAAGGAAAGTGGTGGATTTAAAGAAAACCTTTTCAGGCTTTTTGAGTGTTCATAATTTAAAAATTTTCATCTCCACATAAGTATTTGGGATCTCGCTTTACCATGAATTAAAACATTTTGTAAAAATCTTAACTATCTTGTTTTGCAGGCTGAAACTCTTAGAGCTACACAAGAAAGTGAAACGAATCAGAATGCTCACTATCTTGACCCTAAAATTGTTATATGAAACATAGATAGATTGACCTTCTTGCAAATTATTTTCCACAAGAAAAAAGGTTATGGTACATATAAACCTAGGATAAATTCTCAGGTCTCGAAGGCAAATATTATTTTCCTTCCTCTTCTTGGAAAATAAACAAGGGGGAAACACGTTTTATTGCATGAAATTTTATGACATTTTTTCAGCTCTCACGATGATCTTCTTTGTGACTGGCATTGAATTTTATAGGAGCGGAATCTTCAACAAAGTTATGACCAATAGAAGGAAGATGACTTCAGAACTGAGAAAAGTTTCTCTAGAGCCCACTCTGAAGGGGCACGTTCCCATAGTAGAATACCCACGACTTACTATAGCCGAGTCCCAGAAGGCAGAAGAAGTTTTGAAGTTGCTTAGAGCAAAAATGAAGTCATTCTTTACTGAGATCGAATTTGATGCCCAGGGGTTTGAGGTTTATGCTGAAAGTTTCCAAGATACACTCGACCAGTTTCATTTTCTTACAGACGATAGCACCGAGGCCGGGGTTGATTTGAAAGAACAATATTTGTTCACTAAAGGAATGTTTCATATAATGCTTTACTCTGCGGAACTATTAAGCTTATATCGAAATGATCAGAACTATTCCCTGCGCTTACTTTGTAAAGTCTTAGATCTCAATGTACGGATTTTGGGAATGTTCAATATGTACGGTGATCCTGATATAAAAGCTGAGGGATTTGGTGATCGAGTTTTATCGTTCAATCTTAGCTTGTATTTCTGGAGAGCTAGTTTTGAAATCTTACGAAATGTCTCCCTCGACACGAGACTTATATTCCAACAGCAATTTGAGCAAGCAGAAACAATTATAGAGTGTTTGACAACGTTTATGCTCAAGACACGATTTTGAGAAGTAGTAGTGAGAGTCCAGTGACTTTGATACGTAACTTTGCCTGAACAAAAAGAGAAAAAAAGAAAGGAAATAGAAAGACGAACATGTCAGTACATATTTTTTTTTTCTCTCTTTTTTATTCCCCAAGATATTTGGTGATAATCTTATAAATTTTAGTGACTGTCACGTGACTTCTCGACCCCACTATTTCTCACCTTGGTATTCTAAACAGATCAAGAACCCCAAACTTGGAAACAAAATATAGTTACCCATGTCGTCTGCTAACATCCCTTTGGGGGACTTGACTCGTATGTGAAGAAATTTCCTTTAACACTTAATGATATCTCAAAAGTGCCTGTCCGAAAATTATCCGAACATTATTGAATGTGACTTTTTGAATCTTCACTTGCCTCATACTAACCCCGATTTAGCCATCCTAAAATCGTCGGATCTTGCTGAGGAAATGCAAGTACGGGTATTAGAATTGGCGGTAGATTCGCTCAAAACATACCAGATCGAGAGGGATGTGGCCACTTATCTCAAGAAGGAATTGGATCTTCTTTATGGTGCATCATGGCATGTAGTAGTGGGCAAGTCTTTTGGATCGCACGTGACCCATGAACAAGGCTACTTTGCTTATTTTTACATTGGGGAAACGGCGTTTCTTGTGTTCAAGAGCTGATGCGGGGGTAGCGGTATTTAGAAGCAATAAATCAAGGAAAAATGTTCATGTTTGTCTTTTCTGTTAGGCACTGTTCATGCTTAGGAATTCATGATCCACTTGAAAGAGAAGAACAAGAAAAAAGTTTTATCATCGAACAGACTTCTGCTTTTTCGGAAACTGATCAATTGATTATGCTGTTTCTCTTTGATATCGTCGTTCCTTCCAGACGAATATAAATCAGGGTGTGTATTGACTATATGTGGCCACTGTAAAACCAGTAAGATTCCTTGGAATTAAGAAAATCGCCGTAATTATCGTATATCGTGAAATTTATTTTCATGTTGATCTTTCTACCAGAATATTTTGATAGTATCAGTCTGAGCTGTGCCATACGTGAGTTTCTCTAAACTGCCCAATATTCTTACGTTCAGACTAATGTGCGAAGAGCTTCTTCTAAAGACTACGAAAACATTCGTAAGGCAAACCAATCAAGAAATCAAGAAGGATCTAAAAACGGAACTATTCTTTGAAACAGGACAAATAGTTGTAGAAGAAATGACTGGAGCCTGAAGGAAAACCCCAGCTTTCGGTTGTTGAGAATACCCATGCAAGGTTCTAACAATAGAAGAATTGAAGAAAAAGGAGAGAAAAAATATAAAAATACACTCAATACCCGTCTTGTCCGTACAAAACACTTAATTAGTGGAGGGGGCTTCACTCTATCATAACAAGTCGTTTTCACTATACTGTCTATAATTCATATCTAGATTGAGCATCTCCCAAAAGAAAAAAAAATAAGACATACTCTAGTTGGCCAACTTCTCGGCCTGGCCACTCAACAAAGTGAAGACTGGCGCATCAAGCTTTTCTCTACCCTTCAAGAAATCCAACTCCATGACGAAAAGATACTCCACGGTTTTAGCACCGGTCTTGGCAACCAATTCTCCTGCAGCGCTAGCACTTCCGCCAGTGGCCAAAATGTCGTCCACAATCACAACCTTGGCATCTTTAGGAATGACTCCTTGTTGAAGTTCAAACTTATCACTGCCATATTCTTTCATGAATTCTGCAGTCAACACTGGACCAGGCAATTTGCCAGGTTTTCTGACAGGAATAAATCCAGCGTTCAAGGCCAAAGCCAATGCTGGGCCAAAGAGAAATCCTCTGCTTTCCAATCCAACAATGCAGTCGACTTTAGTACCTTGCAAGTGCATCTCAAAAGCTTGCACCAATTTTTTAAATG
>JAJMCO010000242.1:0-18262 GCA_030573015.1 Metschnikowia peoriensis | reverse complement strand
ACGATCACAGTAGGCTGACTACCATCATTAGGAACCAAAGTCGTGGTACTTGTGTACGGTTGATTCCAATAAGTCGTACTTGTTGCTTGAGGAAGTTCAACGATCACAGTAGGCTGACTACCATCATTAGGAACCAAAGTCGTGGTACTTGTGTACGGTTGATTCCAATAAGTCGTACTTGTAGCTTGAGGAAGTTCAATAATAACAGTAGGTCGGCTGCCATCGTTGGGAATCAAGGTGGTCGTGCTCGAGTAAGGTTGATTCCAATAAGTCGTACTTGTTGCTTGAGGGCGCTGCACAATCACAGATACAGTTCCGCCACCCGCAGCTGTCGCGGTTGTGGTACTGGTGTATGTATTTGTCCAATACGAAGTGGCTCTTCTTGTCGTAACTTGTACAATTGGGGTCGTAGTCACGGTAGGAAAAGTGTAAACACACGAGCAGGACGATGGTGGTGGGTTCGGAGGAGCTCCACTGTAGCTGATAGATTTACCAGTTAAACCACCGAGTCCCCCTGAGGATGTCAGAAACCTCCTGCTGTTATAACCTGGCCCGATATAGATACTCAAGGATGAAAGTACTGCACCAAATAAAGGGTCCTTGGTTTGAAGTTGCAAGATACCGGAGCTACTGGAATAAGAGTAGTCTGTGAAAATGAATGTCAGCGAAATCTTATTTCCATTACCAAATCCAACCACACTGTAAGTTGGCGGTGTGCTAAGAATTGAGCTGAATCCCAAAAGGTTCAATTGCGAACTAGACAGGGAAAGATAAATAGTTTGCGACAGCGAAAAACCGTTCATTCCTTGCACACTCAACTGTGATCCTGGGCCGACTGTTATGCAGCCTGAGCCAGAAATATCAGAAGATTGCGACCATACGGTATTGTACAAACAAATAGACCCAGGATTATTGACCGTAGAGCCACCAAGAGTAGCGGAAGCTTGTCCAGAATTGGAATTCAAAACGATCATACCAGTATTAGTCCACGAAGTACCACCACGCACGGTAAATGAAGTACCGACTAAAGGAGGAGAATTTATACCGAGAAACATCTGCCCATTATTCGTGAAGTCTGTAAGTGGAGCAATATTAAAGCCCGTAGCAACATTACTTCCCAAACCATTGAAAGATACAATACCATTATTCAAGAAGGATCCTCCAGTTTGAGTGACTGAAGAGGCAATACCTCCGGAACTAGTGGCATAGAAACCACCTTCATTGTCAACAGATCCCAAAATCAAAGTCAACGCATTATTGACAATAGAGTAGTAGACACCAGAATTGATATTCACATCGCCATTAAAATTGAAGCCATTGCTCTGAACAGTATTTTGGCTAATCGTCACTGATGATGCCAAGCTGACCATGCACGCAATTGCAACGAGCACAGTTCCAATGCCTGATTTCATGATGATATTGGATTATAGAACTATTCGGGGAAAAAATTGTGTGCGAGTGATTTGCAGGCGGGGGTTGCGGTATTTATGAGATCTCTCGCAATTCTCCCGCGCGGGAAACTGCGCACGATTGGCCTGCATACATTAATTTATAGACGCGCAACCTTTCCTAATTGGACAAGCTGTTGCTCAAAACCATCACCCATAGCAAGCGGCCAACTGAAAACCAGCCAGGCTTTATCAGTATGTTTTTTTATTTTTGTTTTTTCAGCTTTTGATAAAAAAATAAGCATCACTTCTTCGCCAGCAAAAACCTTCATCAGTATGATTCATGTCACTACAAAAGCCCTCATTAAGTTGTCACATAGTATGGAATTAGCTCTCCAAAGTTCCGTCTTGATCGGTGGCTTGCGCCCCCTTTCCATGTCGTGGGGGAGGGAGGGAGGGAGAGATTTTTGTCTGCATATTTGCGCGACGAGCGTCTGTGTGCTTTTCTTCGCAATTGTTGCTGTGACGTGACCCCCACAAAAATTTACCCATGAGAGGATCAACTTTTAGACAAAAATTAATAACAAGTATCAAAAAATAAAATTGGTACGTACTCTATGTTGCAGCCAGCTATAAATATGGCAGCGGTAAATTTCAATGTTTGGTTAGACTAAGCACCCCCATAGGTCTTTGTAAATTCGTGTCTCTAGCAACTATTGATTTCAAGATACATTTTTTTGTTGCAGAAACGGACATGGTAACGAGCTGGGCTAAACTTGTCCAAGATTTCCCGGGCGCGCGCTTGCCTATTCCTGCAGCTTTAAAAGAATAGCGAGAGGTTGCTAATCTTTTAGAGGATTTTAAACAAATTTAAAAATTTTTAGATGCTTTAACTTGGCCAAAAAAAAAAAATCAAAACTGTTAAGTCATGGCCTTGAGTAAGAAAATCGGTTGATTTTCGAGTCAAACATTATCCAGAGAAAATATTAACCAGTCAGGCGACGAGACGAGCTGAACTCAGTTATTTATGCGCATGCATATCTCACAATGATACCAAGTGAGATATAAACTGTGTCAAGAAATGCGAGTTGGCTTATTTTTGTGTGGCGCGCATCCCGTGCCGCTTTGCAAATGCAATTTGCGAACTTGCACGATCTTCGAACCGTGGCAAATTGCACGATACGCTTGCTAAACTGGACTATATAAATGTGCGCTGTGCAGTGCGCCCCTGTGTATACACGCGCGAAAAAAACACATTGGAGCCAGGAGGGGCTGGTCCAAGTTTGTTTGCTATTTGGCATGAAAAAATCATGAAAGTAGGCTAAACGCACGAAGTTAATAATAAAAACAAAATGGCACCAAGTATTCTCTACGCTGTTAACCACAATTTATTTCTCATTGTATGGCAGCAACGCTGGATCTCGTGTGGAAGCTATATGACATCGCCCTTGACGAGTAGGTTTCATTTACTTTTGCCTACATTCTTTGTAAAGTTAAGTCTCCACTCACTGGATACGCGACTCGATAAAAAAACTTCCAAAGTATTGTCATAATGCTAGAGTTTTTAAAAGTTCTGTGTAGTTTTCGTGCCGTTTATGAGCAAGAACATTTTTGTTGGAAGCCCTATCTGGGGGCACGTGATACACAACGCCGCTTGTTCCCGCGATGTTGTGAAGTGAACTCGCTGCAAAAATTGAGTTACAAGGATCTTTCAATTCGACAAACTTTGTCGAGTGAAATATTCAAGGTAGTATTAATGCTTTGTGTTATATGTATGGGTTAGCGAATGTTGAATCTTCGTAGATACAAATGAAGTACTAGCAGCTAGTGCTTGTTTTCAATTTTATATACTCAAGCGAAGTCTATTTTTTTTTTTCTTTTCTTGCTGTTTCACTTAAATAACCCATTTAAAAAAAGGTGCTTATGTGATTATTTTTTTTTTTTTGTAATCTGTTCGTTCAATCCCGCTTTGTAAAATTATTAAGCGTCAATTGCGAAATTTATGGCGACTTTAAAAATGAAATACCACGCACAATTCTCCTAATTCAAGCACGCTTACAAAGTCAGGATAACTCCACAGCAAGCAGTAATCTCGCACATATCGGGGGCAGGTCTGGTACGTGGAACTGAAGGAAATACGAATACTTAAGAAACCCCTTCACTGAGCCTTCAAAAGATCTTTTTGAGACAGGTTCAATAGTCGTAGAGAGGATAGTGTGCTTCGAAGGCCATTCTTAGAGGGGTAAGTCGAAACGAGTATCTTTTGCAACAACTTGAGCATGTAAGCAAGCCTCAGTCAAATTGTTTCGATACTTATTAAAATTTGACATTAGGTAAACCAAATTGTAAGTTCTTTTAATTTTTTTTTTTTTTAATATTCTACTTCTGAATTCTTGGCGCAGAACCGCCTGATTTCTTTGGTGAACTTGTGGACAGTGACGCTCGCTGGGCGATTAAAACAGCCTTTTGCTTGAAACAATCACGTGATCCGTATGGGGCGATTTCCACCGAGCCAAAAGTCCCCTTGGAAGTTCAGGGAAAAAATAGAAGGCCTGACTAACCTTTACTTATTCTATCCAACACATTTAATGTCTAAACTTTAAACCCCCATTTCTCCTTAAATTGATAAAGAAGAAAGAAAGGTTGCGAACGGGAGTCAACCTATCCACGAAAATTGGCTTTCAAAACTTGATACTCAAATACACAAAAGACCCTTCAAGACCATTTTCCTTCATATTAGCAGAATCAAGATACGAATCCCATAAATCTTTGCAATATCCCTTTTTTTTTTTTTTTTTTAATTTTTTGGGAGGAGTGATAACATTTTACTACAGATATGCGTGAGAATATTGATTTATCGTTGAGTGGAGTCGGAATCTTGAACATGTGCTTTCAAAGAAAAGCATTTCTCAGAAAAATGTTACTTTAACTTGTTCTTTAGTTACCTCATCAGATATCTTCTACTCAAACTCAGTTTGTGCGCAATGCCATTTGGCTTTATCCGATTTCTTGTTGCTAGTAATCCATCTCATGCTTACTACGCATCCCGTGCTGAGTTTGCAAGTCATATAGGAAGATACGGGACATTACCTACATAAGAATTACGCTTGCCTCAAATTCCTATCGTCGTGTTCATTTGATGGAGATATTTGTGGTAACTCTTCCGACGTCTTGTTCACCAAAAACTGCTCCCAAAGCAGATCCGTGAATTGGCTTGTATTATTGACTCAAGAATTTCTTTTGTCACGGTGATATGACCGATTCGACCTCACAGCATTTATCAGATGATTCATCTTTGCCTGAATACTCTAGTGAGACGCCGTAATATCTGATACCTTCCATGTGGGTGGCATGATCCTACGTGCACAAATTGAAATAAAGGCTAGAATATTGAATAGTCAGGAGCGACACAATTTGCGACGAAGCTTTTAAAACGTGGCTGACATGGTATTGAATATTAGAATCTATGCAATAAGCTGCTTTTCCAGTTAATAGCAGGAAACCTAAGCTGAGTTTAGACCTTCGTAAGATGGAGAAAATTTGAACCAATTGTCAATAAATATATAACCAAAGTAGATCACAGGTCGTCTTCAAAAACTACTTTTTCAACCATCTCAACAGTGGGATAAAGGCATTTTTGTGCATGAATATGTGGACTTGCCTGTTCCGAGGGTCAAAGCCTTCCCTGAGCACATGTTAGCAGACTCCCCGCAAACACCCCCCACTGCCAGAGTGCAGACAGGATCAATTCCCCGCTAAATGATACATACAACCGAAGTATATCCCCCTAAAGCCAAAACAGTACTAGAATCACTGATTTATTTATTTATTTTTCCCATATTTACTTCTCAAATCAATATTTATATAATTATAAAATTGCTTTCTTGAAAATAGACTTCTCATTCACAAAACACTATTCGTCGACGGACCTCGGCAGCTAATTTACTCCAAATGACCCTTCCAAACAGTCCGCTTATTGTTGTTGGTGGCGGCCTAGCAGGTCTTTCTGCTGCTCATCAGGCTTATATCAGGGGAGCAAATGTGACACTTTTAGATAAACAGGGCTTCCTAAGTGGCAATAGTGGAAAAGCCACTCTGGGAATAAACGGGGCTCTCACAAAAACACAAATTGAAGCAGGCATCCCAGATTCTGTAGAGCAATTCTACAGAGATACTTTATCCACAGCAAGAGATCGGGCGAATCCGGCTCTCATCAAAGTCCTTACACACAATAGTGCGGATGCCGTTCACTGGCTTCAGGATGTCTTTGGATTAGACTTATCTGTTGTCTCTCGATTAGGAGGCCATTCTCAACCCCGAACTCACCGTGGGAAAGATGCAAAATTTCCCGGAATGGCAATCACATACAAGCTACTCGAAACATTGGAGAATTTGGCTGAAGCGGAACCAAGTAGAATTGCAATTTTGAAAAATTGTCAAGTGATAGATCTTATCATTGACGAAACAAGTGAGTTTGTCGTCAAAGGTGTGAAATATAAAAATATAAAAACCAAGGAAAAGTTCGAGTTGTTTGGGCCAGTCATTATGGCAACAGGTGGATTCGCTGCCGATTTTACAAAGAACTCACTCTTGCGCAAATACCGTCCAGATATTTTCAATCTTCCTTCTACTAATGGAACGCATGCTACAGGAGATGGTCAGAAAATCATCATGAGAAACTCCGGCGTGGTGATAGATATGGACAAAGTACAGGTCCATCCCACAGGGCTTATTGACTACACCGATATTGAAGCAATTAAAGGGGGGAAGCATCCAAGATTTCTTTTTCTTGGTGCCGAGGCTCTCAGAGGAGAAGGCGGTATTATTCTCAATAATAAAGGAGAAAGATTTTGTGACGAGCTTGGAACCAGGGACTACGTAAGTGGTGAAATGCTCAAGCAGCTTCAAATGGGAAATGGGCCCTTGAGACTTTTATTGAGTTCCCAAAGTGAGAAACGCTTGGAGTTCCATATCAAGCATTACACCCAAAGAAGGTTGTTGAGGACTATATCCGGTAAAGCTTTGGCCACAGAGATTGGTGTCCCTTTTGCAAAGTTGCAAGCTACTATTTGTGATTATAATGCGTCTGCAAATGGCGAGAAGCCAGATGCGTATAACAAAAAGTATTTTCCCACCACGCCTTTTGATATGGAGCAGGACAATATATATCATGTGGCTTACATTGCTCGTGTGCTCCATTTCACTATGGGCGGTGTAAAGATAAACGATAAAACAGAGGTGATTTATCAAAAAGACAAAGAGGAAAAGGTGTTTCGTGGTTTATATGCCGCAGGAGAAATTGCGGGCGGAGTACATGGCCATAACAGGCTTGGGGGCTCTTCACTTTTGGCATGTGTGGTATACGGCCGCTTGGCAGCCGATGAAGCCTCCAGTCTGTTGTTGAAAATTTTGTCAGCAACCACCACCACCCAATCAAATGCTGCAGAGCGCTTGGGCCAGATCAGTCTTCACATTGATCCCAAATCGAAACGGGTCATTATTGATCTTGAAAACAGAATCCTCGAAAGCCCTCCCACTGACTCGACAATTCAACCACCTAGAGTTTCTGCAGAGCCCCTAAACCAAGAACAAGGTATGAAACATGTACAGCACTTTCAATTTGAGATTCCATCTACGACTTTCACCAAAGGGGACGTTGCAAAACATAACACTGAAAATGATTGCTGGGTAATTGTGAAAAATGTGGTCTTGGACTTGACCTCCTTTTTGAGCAATCATCCTGGAGGTAAAGACTCCATTCTCAAATTTGCAGGGCGTGATGCAACAGAAAGTTTTGAGATGTTGCATGAAGATAATGTCATTTCACGCTACGCCCCTCAGTGTGTTTTGGGTAGAGTGGAAAATAAAACACCTTATTTGTGTATAAAATAGATTCCAGTATCTTGAGCAAGAGTCTACAATTCAAATTAAATCTAGGATACTCATTTGATATCTTCCATTTTATATAAATTGTTTTCAAAACAATTTAAGCTAACAAAAAGAAGACTATACTTTTAGTGAAGTGCATAAATGCTGCCTTCACAAGAATACGACGCGTTAAACTAAAATAGCTAGCGAATTTAGAAACACTTGTGGTGAACAATAGTTGGTCCAGACTCGTCGTACTCTTGCTTTGAGATCCACATTTGTTGGAAAGTAGACAAAGAAGCCAAGATGGATCCACCAATCCAGACAGAGTACTTTCTCTCTGGTGGAGCAATGATCTTGACCTTCATGGAAGAAGGAGCCAAAGCAGTGATTTCCTTTTGCATACGCTCAGCAATACCTGGGAACAAAGTAGTACCACCGGACATAACAATGTTACCGTACAACTCCTTTCTGACATCAACGTCACACTTGATGATCGAGTTGTAAGTGGTTTGGTCAATACCAACAGCCTCCAAGCCCAAGTCGGTTGGGCGGAACAAAGCCTCAGCAGCTCTGAATCTCTCATTACCGATGGTAATAACTTGACCATCTGGCAACTCGTAAGACTTCTCGATAGCCGAAGATTGAGAAGAAGTTTGCATCTCTTGCTCAAAGTCCAAAGCGACGTAACACAACTTCTCCTTGATGTCACGCACAATTTCTCTCTCGGCGGTGGTCGAGAAAGTGTATCCACGCTCAGACAAGATCTTCATCAAGTAGTCAGTCAAGTCTCTACCGGCCAAGTTCAATCTCAAAATACCGTGAGGCATGGAGAAACCAGCGTAGATAGGAACCAAGTGAGTAACACCATCACCAGAGTCCAAAACAATACCAGTTGTTCTACCAGACGAGTACAAAGACAAGACGGCTTGGATAGAGACGTAGAAAGCAGGCACGTTGAAAGTCTCGAACATGATTTGAGTCATCTTTTCTCTGTTGGATTTAGGGTTCATTGGAGCCTCGGTCAACAAGACAGGGTGTTCTTCTGGGGCAACTCTCAACTCGTTGTAGAAAGTGTGGTGCCAGATCTTTTCCATATCGTCCCAGTTGTTAACGATACCGTGCTCAATAGGGTATCTCAAGGTCAAGATACCTCTCTTGGATTGAGCCTCGTCACCAACGTAAGAGTCCTTTTGACCCATACCGACCATAATACCTTGGTGTCTTGGTCTACCAACGATAGATGGGAACACGGCACGAGGGGCGTCATCACCGGCAAAACCGGCTTTGCACATACCGGAACCGTTATCGATAACCAAAGCAGCAACTTCTTCTAAATCGGAGTTAGTATATGTTGGTACTCATAAATGACTTCTCGCTGTTGTCACTTTTTTTTTGTTTGTTTCTTTATCAACTTCATGTGTGTATTTGGGTCTGCGCGTATTCGCCCACCCGCGTGCGAAACCCGTAAATACGATTGCTTTGGCGGGAGCGAAAGGGGCTATCGCAAACTGAATACACCCTTACACCAGGTTTCGACGATTCGACGGCCAAAACAACAACTGACAAGAAATGGGAGAAACAAGTTTAAAATTTTTGAAGCTTGTATTGGTTGACGAATTGCTGCCTGCACTAAGACTCAAGCTGTAAATACTTGCTCAAAGTACATAATCGGTTATTTTGTAATTGCCAGTTGTCACCACCTTAAACCTAACCTGATCCAAGAATAAATCAGCAAAGCGCCAACAAATCAATTGAATGGCACAAGTAAATGTAGCGTACACTTTTCTTTTCTTCTGACCAAATAGAGAGAAATTTAAGAGCAATTGTCCGTTGACACGTTTGGGTGGAGAGCATGACTGACACCATGGAGGGACAACCAAAAAAATCAAATCGAAAAAAGAGCAATCAGCAAGAAGGTCCATAAAAGAAGGCGGCCCATGATCCAGCAAGGATTGAATCAACGGCTATGCACATAAATGTTTGTTGTAATACATACCACCGTCCATTTTTATATAATTTTATTGATTGAGTGTGAAAAGAAGAGAAGGGAAAAGCGGAAAAAAGGAATCGTGGTCATTTTGTCCTACGGTCAAGGAAGGCGAGCATTCCTGCATGGCGGGGTGGACGCATGGCGCGCGCGAGGCCAGAGTTTTTGCCGAGGGAATTATCGGCCCTGTATAGCCCCGAATTGAATGCTTTCTTACTCTAGTCTAGAGAGTAATAGGTCATCAATTTTTGCATAAAATATGGATTATTCCGGATATAAATTTTTACATTATGAGCTTATATTATGTATAGCCTGAACCATAAACATGACTTGCTTTGTGTTGCAGTATCAACTTCCTGCAATTGCTGACGCGACTCAATTTAGGGGTTGGTCTATTTTTACTTCTATCAAACACTCCCATTCTAGTATCTGTCTTACTAGAAACTCTGATAATATTAGAGGCAATAATTATAAGGCTGAGTAGAAGCAATTGGAAACCCTTGGAGTCAAAAGTAGCGCAATCGGTTCAGACAATACGTTTTGCTAAATTTGTTGAAAACGGCAAAACCTCGTTGAGCACCACTGCAGCTATTATAAACATCAGAGGATACAGTAGGTAAAAAGAAAGTAAAGAATTAAAATACTGACTACTTGGTTTTATATGATACAAAATAAATAAATAAAAATAAAGCAAGATAATGGGCGCGTGTCTTCGTGCATGCTTTTCGTGTAGCTTCGTGGCTGAGTGGCTGGCTTGTGTATCAGACGAATCTCGGCTGCGGCTCAAGCGTTGTCCCGGGCTGCCCGCAAAAAAAATGATTCGCTCAAAACAGTGATCAGTGATCACTTAAAAACCTGTAGCGTGCACGCACCAAGCAGACAATCTTGAATTAGTAAATTCCTTCTCACCTCACCACGAAGAAAAAAAAAGAGAGCACATACCCTTTTCCTCACTTGTAGTTCCGGAATTAGCCAACTTAATTTTCATGCCACAACATGCACAGAGGTTGGTCAGATCAACATTCTTTATTACAAAGAAAGCTCACACCTAGATAATTGTGTGATGTTGTTTTTATTCTTGCTTGATGGTAAGTAAAGAAGCTCGGGAGTCTTCGAGTCTGCAATAAACCAGAAATATCTCTCAACTTACCTTTCGGGAGCAAGCCCGGCGCGGCCAGAACCGTCCACACCAAGAAACTATCCCCGGTTTTTGAATGCGCACCTTATTCCTAAAACAACACTGATTTTTAGGCTTCAGATCTTTAATTATGATTTTTTATTTTTTTATAAGGTTTAAGAAATTTTCTATGGCTTGAGTTCTTGTGTGTGAACCTGCTGTCGAAACTTTCGGTCCAATGCCTTGTTCTACGTATTCGAGTGCTTTGGGACATCAGTCATCAGCTACAACCTTCTCAGACAGTTTTGTACATTTTTCAAATCGATAATTTGTACCGATTCTTCAGCATAATATTCCACAATTTTTGCCTCTCTATCAGCCAACATCCTAAAAAAAAATTGGGAAAAAAATCCCCGAAGTTGGGCGAAAATAAATGTCAGTCAGGTTATTACGAGGCGTAGTTTCAGCGCGCCGCGGAACCCTTCCACCGCCTGTGCCGCTGGAGGTCACGGAAATACTGCGCAAAA
This sequence comes from Metschnikowia peoriensis, assembly GCA_030573015.1. NCBI lineage: Eukaryota > Fungi > Ascomycota > Pichiomycetes > Serinales > Metschnikowiaceae > Metschnikowia > Metschnikowia peoriensis. The sequence continues at coordinate 7,372 of JAJMCO010000242.1, read as the reverse complement.
CTCACCCAAAGTACAAAGAAGAGGACCTGACCCACGCAAAGAAATTAAAAAATAAAACACATCCCCCAATAAATTAGGAAATGTCGTCCTCAGTTCCATATGACCCATATATTCCCAGCCAGACAACAGGTGACCAGTCAAACCTGCGGACGGCTGCGATCCAAGCGGTATGTGTATATTTATCTCTATTTATCTAATCGAGCCCCACAACTCGCATGCGTGTCCCCAGAATAAGAAAGAAGGGCCAAGGCTTAAACCACATAGCATAATTCAAATGTGAATGAAGTTACAAATATCAGGATGATCTAAGCACGTGGTTGTATTTGTATTTCTGTTGGGGTATTTGTCTGGTATTTAGGTGTGGTCTTAGCCGCCCGATCTGACTCGGCAAAGTGGCAAAATCAACAAATGTACATTTCACTTTCAAATTATTAAAAATCTCATCTTGTGGTGCCTCATTTCATTGCTCAACATATGTACTTGGTTTTCATATTCACGCCGACCATAATTTTACTAACTGCCGTCTAGCAAATCGATGACACCGTCGGAATCATGAGAGACAATATCAATAAGGTCGCCGAAAGGGGAGAGCGCTTAGACTCGATCGAGAACAAGACGGACAATCTTGCCATCAGTGCACAGGGTTTCCGCCGTGGTGCCAACCGAGTAAGAAAAGACATGTGGTGGAAAGACATGAAGATGAGAATGTGTATTATTTTAGGTGTCATCATCTTGTTGGTCGTCATCATCGTTCCCATTGCCGTGCACTTCAAGTAGGCTTATGAAGGAACCTTTTGCTCTTTTTTCATTATTATTACTTTTTTCATCCTCTTTATCATATTAAATATCAATCGTGCGACAGCGGCTAGGACCTTCTCAGGATCAACAAACAGTGCGCGGTCACTTCTTAAGTCTTTTTTAAGGAAGTGGTCAACTACATCGTCAATTGAATAGCTTCTTTGTTTAATTTACATGGATACATATTAGATTTGCTTTAAAGACATCCTCTATCTGAAAGCACCCTTAGCTGTCGTTTAAGAACAACGCGTAGGCCTCTTCGTCCATCAAACCCTCTTGCGACTCAACCTCTTCGAGTGGCTTGCTCAACTTGATTTGGGCAATCCAGCCGCCGCCCATTGGATCGATGTTGATCAATTGAGGCTTGCTCTCTAAGTTGTCATTGATAGCCACGACCTCGCCCGTGACTGGGGAATAGATTTCACTGGCACTCTTAACAGACTCCACCGAACCGACCGACTCACCTTCCTCGTAAGTCACACCTACTTCTGGCAATTCGACAAAAGTCGTGTCACCGAGTGCGTTGGCAGCATATTCCGTGATTCCGACAAACGCAGTGCTGTCTTCGTGCACAGCAAGCCATTCGTGGTCGTTGGTAAACTTGACAAATTTTGGACCTTCATTCAAGTACTTGAACACATGAGAATCCGTGTTGATTCTGAAGTTGTTGGAGTTAAATCTGACAGCAGCCTTCCAGGGAGATGTGCGTGTAGTTTGTCTGGCAATAGTTCTAAACATTTTTTGATATGATGAGGAGTTAAAAAAAAAAAAAGATCTATTCTCGTATTTTTTTTTTTTTTCTTTTCAAAGATTGGGGAAGTTCTTTATAATCCTGCTTTTGGGTCTGGCAAGTTTGATGCGCCGGAATCTGCGAGTGGGGTCCGAGTCAACTGAACAAGCGGTCGCATTAGACTCGGACCCAGGGTGCCGTGCGCTGAAAGCCGTACCAGAGATAGCGTAGCAGTCAGCAAAAATTGATTTTCTCATCCAGCAGTAAATGGGTCAAGCTAAGGTATATGTGAGGAGAAAAAATGAAAAGATAATATAAATCTTGTTATCTTATGCTTGCATATTTGTGTAACTATACAGTTTGTGTTAGCATGAATTTACCTTCCCTAAGTGGGGACATCGAAGTCTTATTCAAACACTACTGTAGCCCTCTTTAAGCGCAACATGATCCGCATTTTGAGACAAGTTGGCATATTGAAGAGAAGCTCACTACATGCTCTTTTGTAGTTCGAAATCCTCCTTCCATTTTTTTATTTATGCGAGTGAATAAATGAGAAGTAAATAATATTGATAAGTTTTGCTTTTAAAAAAAAAACACTGTCTCAAGCCCTAGACAGTGCGTGAACTTGTGAAGCGCGGGAACCCCAGCAGACGGATGGTTTGGTGACGCTGCTGATGTCTACCATAGAATATCGTGAATTAATAAATGGGACTATAAAGGTATAAACAACATAATATAGGAATAGAACTTGTGACTAAACATACAGGAATAATAGCACATAGTCAACAAACTATTGATGGTTAGTGATTTACCTCCACCATCTACCCCGTGTTCCAGAATGTTCTGGTACTGTCTAGAAAAAGGGAGCTTTTGTGGGGTTCCCTGAAACACCCCTGAAAGTTCCACCCACGAGCTCTTGAAGTATAAATATGTAAGCAAATTCCACGCTTGTACCCACTTTTTCTACTTCTCATTTTTATCAAATAAGAAGTTTCTTTTTTTTTTCACTGACTAGTATCCCTTACTCACTTACAATTCTACCCTATTAATAATGACAAACGCAATTGGAATTGACTTGGGCACCACATACTCTTGTGTGGCCCACTTTGCCAACAACAAAGTCGAGATTATTGCAAACGACCAAGGTAATAGAACAACACCCTCATATGTGGCTTTCACTGATACCGAAAGACTTATAGGAGATGCTGCAAAAAATCAGGCTGCAATGAACCCCAGCAATACGGTGTTCGATGCCAAGAGACTTATAGGCCGGAAGTTTTCCGATAAAGAAGTGGCAGAGGATATGAAACACTTTCCATTCACAGTTATCGATCGGAGTGGCAAGCCGAAAATCCAGGTGGAGTTTAAAGGTGAGCGTAAGGACTTCACTCCTGAAGAGATCTCGTCAATGGTTTTGGCCAAAATGAAGGAGACAGCGGAGAGCTTTTTAGGAACGACAGTCAAAGACGCCGTGGTCACAGTCCCTGCCTATTTCAACGATTCCCAAAGACAGGCCACCAAAGATGCAGGATTCATTGCTGGTTTAAATGTCTTAAGAATTATCAATGAGCCTACTGCGGCCGCCATCGCCTATGGTTTGGACAAGAAGAGCGAACAGGAGAAAAATGTCTTGATTTTTGATTTAGGTGGTGGTACTTTCGATGTGTCCTTGTTGAGTATCGAAGATGGAATCTTCGACGTGAAAGCTACTGCTGGGGACACCCATTTAGGAGGTGAGGATTTTGACCACCGATTGGTCAATCATTTTGTCACTGAATTCAGGAGAAAGAACAAAAAGGATATCACATCTAACCAAAGAGCCTTGAGAAGATTGAGAACTGCTTGTGAGCGTGCCAAGAGGACATTATCTTCTTCCACACAAACTTCAATCGAGATCGACTCCTTATTTGAAGGCATTGACTTTTATACCTCCATCACCCGAGCCAGGTTCGAAGAGTTATGCCAAGACTTGTTCAGATCCACCATGGATCCAGTGGAAAAGGTGTTGAGAGATGCAAAAGTGGATAAAAGCCAGGTAGACGAGATTGTGCTTGTTGGTGGTTCGACCAGAATTCCCAAAGTGCAAAAATTGGTGTCAGATTATTTCAATGGTAAGGAGCCAAGCAAGTCCATCAACCCCGATGAAGCTGTTGCTTACGGTGCGGCCGTTCAAGCGGCTATATTGTCTGGCGACACATCGTCAAAGACTCAGGATTTGTTATTGTTGGATGTAGCTCCGTTGTCTTTAGGCATTGAAACTGCGGGTGGTATCATGACTAAGTTGATTCCCAGAAACTCTACTATCCCTACAAAGAAGTCTGAAACGTTCTCGACGTACGCCGATAACCAACCCGGGGTATTGATTCAGGTCTATGAAGGAGAGCGCACAAAAACCAAGGACAACAACTTGTTGGGTAAGTTCGAGTTGTCTGGTATCCCTCCAGCACCCAGGGGCGTACCTCAAGTCGAAGTCACGTTCGACATTGATGCGAACGGCATCTTGAATGTTTCTGCATTGGAAAAGGGCACTGGTAAGACTCAAAAAATCACAATCACCAACGACAAGGGCAGATTGTCCAAGGAGGAAATTGAAAAGATGGTTTCTGATGCCGAAAAGTTCAAAGAAGAAGATGAAAAAGAGGCTTCGAGAATTCAAGCCAAAAATAGCTTGGAGTCATACACCTACTCCTTAAAGGCCACTGTTAATGAAGAGCAGTTCAAGGCCAAGTTGGAAGCCTCGGAAATCGAAATCATCACGAATGCCGCAAATGAAACCATCACCTGGTTGGATAGCAACCAAACGGCTACCCTTGAGGAGTTCACAGACAAGCAGAAGGAATTGGAGGGTACCGTTAATCCAATTATGACCAAGGCATACCAAGGTGATGGTGCTGTTCCTGGGGCATCTAATGCTCCTGGTGGATTCCAGAATGCCGATACCTCAGCTTCAGGCGAAGGGCCAACGGTTGAGGAAGTTGATTAGGCAGCAATAAATGCGAACAAGCGGGTCTCTCAAATTAATTTATAGTTTGTTCCTAAATTTGTTTTTTTCTTTAGTTAAATGAAATGTTTGAGCGATTAATTGATATCAATTTTTTTAAAAGTTGACCCTAACATGGTCATTTGATAGACTTAAAACCCCGAAGTCACCGTCAAAATGCAGGAGATGATCCATATTGACAAGAGCACTCCACCAATTCGTCTGTCAAAAATCCATCCATTCAAAGGCACACATGCAACAAGAAATAACAAAGCTATGAGCAAGGCTAAGCAGTTCCACCTCAATGGTTTTGAAAACTCGATCGAGATTTGCTGCGTGCCATTTCTATACATTATCAATGCCGCACTTAGTCCCAATGAACTTATTGACAATAGCGGACCCCCAAAGCATGCCCCAAATGCCATAATTGGCATACCCATCTTGGCGATAATAATATTGGAAACTAAATCACCAACCGAGTTACCCAAAGCAAATACCGTAGCACCCAACACATCATCGCTTATGGCGAATATGACAGACATTGCTTTGAGCATGGCCACGATCTCTGTGGCAAAATTCGATATCCAGAGAAGAGATGTAACAAAGCCAATAAAAGACCCAAGATAGTTCCAGAAGCGATCCCTCCATGTGAAAAAGTTCTGTCCAGATTCTCCGTTGGGTATGAAGAGACTGACACCGTAAGATACTGCTATCAATAATGGGAGAATAACCCATAGCATCACAGAATTATGAAAGCAAGAGAGAAGTACGAACACTGGCACGGAGACAAACTGGATTTTTAAAAGCGTCATATCAATTCCATAGTCATAATCATCAAATTCACCATTCGGAAGGCCATCGGTGGCAGCCGTTGTGAAGTTGAATGCATTTGATGAAACTGAGTGCATATACTCGATCGCTTGTTCTCGATTGGGTGTTGTGAGTCTAAGAAGACTTTTTATTGGATAAGTGACGTAAAATTGTGCTTTTGAAAACCAAGTCATGCCAGGCTTCGAATTCAGGAAAAAGAGAGCTCGGACTAACATATTCCATGTATGAGTGTTGCTCTCAGTGCCTATAACAGTGTTTTCTCGCTCTTGAAGAGGTATTTCTAGACTCACAGCACTTCCAGATGCCGTCAAAGGTCGCTCATTGGTCAAAGTCATTCTGGAGGAATTCAGGGGATTGTCCAGAGAATGTTTCGACAACTTTTTGAGAAGCAACTTGAGCCCATATGAGCCCGTTTCTATGAAAGCTCTTTCGTCACGTTCATTGTGAGGGTATGTATTCAAAAATGCGTCGAACTCGTCCCTTTCCTCCTGATACTCAGAAGCCATTAAAGAATCTATCGATGGGTGAGGGATATAATCCGTAGTGAAAAGCTCAATGCTGTTATTGGGAATACTGGACCCAGACTCCTCCTCTTCATATGTACTACGGAGCCTGGAAATATTCGCCCTTTGCACCACGTTTTCCCATAGAACTGAGTGGCTGAAAAGCACCACGGCCACGTACACCAAGTATGTCGAGAACAAAAGCAACGAGCTCCAGTATGTGAGTTTCCCTACCACGAGTATAAGTATGCAAATAAATGACGTTATCAAATAAAAAAGAATATCCCGCATGAAATGGAACTTCGGCACTTTGAATGGGTGCACCCAGGAAATAGCCCCAACCACCACGGTCAAAATAAAAAGTGCAGCTCCCATAAGCTCTGATACTGCAAGCCCGCTAGCTTCCACTTCAAGTGCCTTGAAAGTCGAAAGAACATCGGGAGAGCCATTTCCTAGTGCCAATAAAGTGAGCCCGGCTAAGTTATCGGATAATTGTAGAAGTTTTGATATAGTGTATAAATTTGGACATAGGTAATCGGACGCAGTAAGCGCAAGCGAGACGAAACATATCAAGATTATACCGACAATCACCACAAGAGATACACTGCGAAGAGGAGAGCAATAGTAAATTTTCAAATAATCAGCTCGACCAATTTGATAGCTTCCAGCATTACAGTTTTGGCGCACATACAGGCACTGGTCATTAGCTGGAATTTTCGAAACCTCAAAGCACGACAACGCAGTATCATTTAGGTTGGCGAAGGCCAGGGCACTTGAATAAATGGGCAAATGCGCAAACGCGCAAATGGAAAGCCAGACAGAGAGTTTCATGGTGCTTTGGTCATTGGGCACAGGTTTTACTAGGGTATCAAACTTTATGATCTGGGCTTTGGACCCGACAAAAATTTCGTGCTTACTTGTCGCACTAACTCCACAGGTGATTTGATCAAGTCAACTTTTCCAAAGCAAAGAAAGAAAAAAAGATAGCCTATGTTCGTGTCAGAAAATTACACATTTTGATTGGTATATCTCACCTCAGAGTCTAAAGAACATTTACTACCATTCGTAAATTCATTCATCCTTCCGTAAAAACTTTACAGAATGTCGGGCCAGAAGTGAAAAGTAAGAAGCTAACACACATTCTGCACGAACGAATGTGAACAATTATCTACAAATAAATTACGAAATAAGAATGTAAAGTTGATCCTTGCAGCAATCCCCATACGGGCACACGAAGGCAATCCCTTAGAAATAACAAGTATTTACAGATGGAATGCTGCACCCAAGATCAACAAATTAGTCTCCAGTCCACCGCTAAAAAGTTACAACAATACCCCGATGGTCATGGGTCAAGAACGCCATAATGGGTTCAACCTCAACGGGATGCTGTTACGTTGTGAGTGTCTGTGATTTTGCGTTAAGGAGAAAAAGAGAAGGATGGGGCGAGATGACTTGAATATATACCCTTCGTGCGCGGAGCGGGTAACTGGTGCTGAAAACACTGAAGGGCGGTTTGAGCTGCACAAAAAA
>JAJMCO010000241.1:0-18660 GCA_030573015.1 Metschnikowia peoriensis | reverse complement strand
CTTCACGCGTGCCAATTTCAAGACTCCTCGAAAAAATAAAATACGCCCACTTTCCAACTCGAGAACTCATTCATCACACTGAGAATATTAAACGTATATGAACGAAAGGTTTATACAGGAGCATCCTATATATAAGAGCATTCTGTATATTAGTTGCATATTGGGCATAAGTGAAAAACCAACAAAACGTGTCAGAACACTTGGACGAGACCCGGCACAACAGGACTAACATGGTCTTGTTTACAAAACGAGCGGATTAGGCAATACTGCGTTTGCGAGATGCACGGGGGTTTTCTGGCACAAAGGTGCGCTTAGGCCCGATTGGAACATTTTACGATAAAAATCAGTTTAGTTTCTTTTTGCTAGATCTTTCAAAATCAACTTAATTGGTATAAACTATAGATCAAAACGATTACACTAGGATTTCAAACCACGGCATTTTTTTGTACTGAAAAATCCGAAAAATGAGTGGTTACTACCTTCAGATAATCAAACTCTTGTCTTGGCTTTTAAACACCTGACCACCATTGATCAGCCTTTGTCTTGAAGCCAGCCTTTCCAGAAATCTGGTCCGAGGAGGTGCCCACCAATACTGAGTATTCGTTTTTTTCGGAAAACCACTTGTTTTTGTAGCTATCCCAGTAAGACGTAACGTCGAGCGTGGGAAGTTTCACGCTAACGGTCAGGCTCTCTCCTGGCTTCAAGTCCACCTTAACAAAATCCTTAAGCTCCTTGTTGGGGCGAATGATCTTTGGAGTTTTGGGCTCCACGTAAAACTGCACGACTTCCTTTCCTGCCACTTCTCCTGTATTTGTTACTTTCACAGAAACATGGACAAAGTCGTCAACCTTGGAAATCTCAGGTGTACTCAACTCGAAAGTCGTGTATGAAAGACCATGGCCAAAGGGAAACAATGGCTGAATGCCGATCTTCTCATAGTACCGATATCCAACAAAAACGTCCTCACCATAGAGTACGTGGCCGTGAGTGGACCCAAAGTTTAAAAACGATGGATTGTCCTCTAATCTCTTGGGGAACGTCATGGACAACTTTCCACTAGGATTCACGTCGCCGAATAAAACATCCGCAATGGCATTTCCCAATTCATTTCCACCATACCAAGCTTGTACTACTGCTTTCACTTGATCAACCCAAGGCATAGTTACGGGTGAACCGGATTGGTTAACCACAACCACATTCGAGTTAACTTTCGCCACCTCAGTAATAAGTTTGTCTGTCCACCCAGGAACATCCATATCTGCTCTGTCGAAACCTTCTGATTCGTGCTCTTTAGATAAGCCTGTGACCAACACCACCTTATCCGCTTTTCTAGCCAAATCCAAAGCCTTATCTAAAGCCTCTTGCTCAGTAGAAGCAGCCTCAAATCCAAAACAAACTCCTCCTGCCTCTTGGTACTCATTAATGAGATTCGAGGTGGGCCTCGTTCCATACTCAACAGTCAACTTATACTTTCTTCCCTTTTGCAAGTGTACTGCGCTACGCTCTTCTCTCGTGCCCATGCCCAAGAAAAAGGCGTCTCCCTTCACCTGATGAGTCTTGTTGTCAACAATAAGTTTATCATCCAAAAACATTTGAGCAGTTCCCAAGCACGAACATCCAAACCAGTAATCACTTGTTTCTTCTGGAGTGAAATAGCCTTCAAAATCCACATAAAACAATTGCAGTCCAATGGGCAACTTGTCGGTATGATAGTCAGATAAGAACAATTTCGAAGTATCAACACCTCTTTCCTCAAGAAACCGTCTGTTTTCTGTACCAGGAGCGTCAGCATAGAAACGTGCAACCATGCCTTTATTGCCATCTTTGGTTTGGATGATGGAGCCAATATCAGGCAAGGTTTTCTCCAAATGAGCACCAAGAGTATGCTCGAGAACCACTGCATCATCTCCCGCCTTTTCTTGGACTTTCTCTGTAATGCCTTGCCAAGGGGTCACTGTGTAGCGTGCACGCAAGGAAGCCGAACCGCCTCCTGAGTTTCTTTCTGCCTTTACATTTGGTCCAATCACTGCAATCACTTCATTTCCCTTTGATGTTTTGGCACTCAAAGGAAGAATGTTGTCTTCATTCTTCAACAAGACAATCGACTCACCCGCAATCTTCCGCAAGAGTTCTCCAGCAGTGGGATCGGTATTTTCAGATTCCTCCTGTCCCTCGGGAATATTTGCCTTGAGGCAGGCATTGATAAAGTGGAGTACGTACCGCGCATTTTCGTCAATAGTATCCGAGTGGATTTCGTTACATACAACTGCGTGGGACGTTTGCACTTGTTCACGGAACCGGGTGGGACCAGGCATTTCTAAGTTGAGGCCTGCATCAAGAGACTCTTTCATGGAGTAGACACCATACCAATCGGACATCACCATGCCTGACCAATCCCACTCCTTACGCAAAACGTCTTGAAGCAATTTTTTCGATTGCGATGCGTGCACTCCGTTGACCCGATTATAAGCAGTCATGATCGATTTTGGGTTTGCGTCTCGCACGGCAAGCTGAAACGGCTTCAAGTAGACCTCACGCAAAGCCCTTTCGGTGACAATGGAATCCACACCTTTTCTCTCATCTTCTTGGTCATTGCACACAAAATGTTTCAAGCATGCAACCACGTTTGAGTCCTGAATTCCGTTCACAACTGCAGAAGCAATGTGACCAGATAAATAGGGATCTTCAGAATAAGATTCAAAAGCCCGGCCACCCAAAGGACCCCTTGCAATGTTGCATGTGGGACCTAAAATACAGTGGCAGTTTTTCATTTTGGCCTCTGTGGCCATCAATTCTCCTGCCTGGAAAAGCAAATCCTTGTTAAAGGTTGCAGCCATTCCAGTTCCGCAAGGGAAACAGTTAGAAGGCACTGAATCGAAAAAGCGAGTGCCTCTGATTCCGTTAGGACCATCAGAAACGGTGACAGATGGAATGTCCAATCTATCAATCGACATGGTGGACCAATTGTTCATTCCGGCCAAAAGCGAGATTTTCTCATTGAGAGTGAGTTCTTGAATTAAAGATTCAACGTCTAATTGGGTATGAGGCATTTTTGAAAGGGGAAATTAATCTAGTAAAGATTTGGATAGAGAAAAAAAAAAAATCAATCAGCTATTGTAGTGATTCGTCGACAAATATAAATGTTCATGGCTGAAACATCAAAACTCAACATTTTATATCACCCCACGAATATTTATCCTATATTTTTAGATTATGTGGGGGATTCCGCTGAGCGTTTCCTAAAGAAGAAACCTTTCCATTGCAACGTCTCGCGAATGCACGGTATTGTTTTTGGAAATCTACCCGGGACAGGAAAGTGCGGGGTTAGTGGGGGAACTCGTAAATTATGGGTTCATTTCTCTTCACTTGTAGAGAAAATGTGGGGGAAGATGGCACTCTCAAAAAACCATTTACGAGCTTAAAAAAAAAAAAAAAAAAAGGAAAAGAAAAAAAAAAGAAAAGACAAAAACAAAGACCGTGCGTGTGACTTTGAGCATCGAGATAGGTGTAAAGCTAAGAAGTGTAGATCTGAAATTAATGTACCCAACGATTTAATTTCAAACCTCTTAGTGATAGAAATCGATTTGAGTCCAGAAAAGTATTACATGGGTTTGATTGCTCGTTGTTTTAGCACAGGTGTGATAGTTTCAAACCCACGTAAAATCAAAATTTTCAAAACAAAAATGCCAATAAAATTTAAGGCCATATATAGATCTATATTCTCCAAAACTAAAGTCTAGTAATTTACTAACCAGACACAAATACTCTAAACCAATCAGTACTCTTTCAAGAAAGAGTTGAGCTCATCCCTTTTGATACAGTTCTCAAACTTGAAACAGGCTGCTAACTCGTCTAAATCTTCAAATGATAACGCAGCATACAAATCGGCATACTCCTCTTGAGCATATTGAGAGAACAACATGTCTCTGGAAACACGCGAAATATAATCCTTCATGGTCCAAGTGTTGGGATACAAAGCCTTATGGTATTTTTCGGGGACATTTTTCTTAAAGTGGTCCAATAAATCCTCATAGAGCTTACCATACTTTGGATCGATATCGTTTCCCCATCTATCCAACCCCAAAGCCCGCTTCTTATGTAACCAGTCACCGAAAACTTGGTAGAACTTGGAATCTGGATCTACATGTAACATGCCTTGGTACCCGATATCCTTCCAGAGCCAAATCGACCACGAGATAGGAGACCCATCTCCTGAAGGATCACCATGTTGATAAATTTCCAATTGGTCTTTCAACACGTGATAACGAACTTTGTTGATGGAATCAGCGTCAATATCTCCGCGAAATTTCGAGGCATAAACTGGTCCAAATTCACCATTCCAAACGGGTACATTGTGCTTCTTCATGTATTCGATTTTCCGCTCATAAGAAGACTTCAATTTAGCAAATTGCTCGGGCGTACCAGTGTAATCTGGCCCAGTTCCTGGAAACCCTAAAAGCGTATAGTCATGAATTGCATACACAGTATTGGGCCACACTGCTCCCGGAAATTGCCTGAAATCAGCTGCATAAGTATTACCATCCAAGAAGAGAATATGGTTCGGATCCACAGCCCTAATAGTCTTTTCAAGCTGACCATAATATGCAACAAGCTTGGAATGATCTGCCACTGCTGGCTCGTTTAAAGGATTGTATCCCGCAACCCATTCGTTATCCTTGTAGTGTGAAGCAAGTGCTGTCCACAAGTTAAGAATAACATCTTGTAAAATCTTGAAGTCCCAAAAAAGCGCCTTATGAATTCCTGAGTCCGAGTGCCAGTCCTGGTTATGACCTCCGGGTGCCGTATGAAGATCTAAGATGGTATAGATTCCATGACGTGAACAGGAATCCACAATACGGTCCACAAGTTCAAACCCGCGAGGATTGATTTTAAACATGTCTCCGCTGTCATCAATAAAATGTCTGTAATTAAACGGAATTCTCAAACAGTTGAGCTTCAACTCTTGCGCAAAAAACTTGGCATCGCTATCAGTCCAGAAATACTCATAAAACTTATCAAAATAAAAATCGAATTTCTCCTTTCCAATTTTAGACTCTAACACTTTCTTATGTTCGGTTTCATGGCCAGGGTAACCGGTGATAAAGTTTTCCATATTGAGGTGACCTCCGGTAGCAGTGCCTTTCAACACCACTGGCTTATTATTGGAGTCCACGATCTTGGTGCCTGCAACTTTTAAGAATCCCATATTTGACGAAATTGGTGACCTGGATGAATTATGAGAAAAAAGAGGAAAGCAAATTATGGGAGAAATCGATCAATCTTTAAATCACTAAATCTTGAAAATAAGCTATTGAGTAGATCTTCGTTTTTTGGCTTGTGGGGTCCGCTCATGATTACCAAAAACAGTAACCTAGCGCGTCTACGGTACACAAATCGATATTTTTCACTAGAAATGAAGCCTATCCTTTAAAAATTACCCAAAAGATATGGATTCCCCGAAAGTCTATTTTCGTAGTCCCGAACAACGGTTGGAGTTTTTGCGGGGTAAGCTGCGTCAACCACACTTCAAAATTTTCATAATGCGGGATTGTTGTATTGCCGAGCCACATAGCGGAAACCCGGCTCCAACTTCAACTCCGCCTTTTCCATGTTCGCGTTTGCTTGCTTAAGGGTTCCCGAATTGGAAGTGGACCCGAGTTCCTAACTCGAAAAGGCCACTTTGAAAATAGATTCCGCCTTGACTTTGTGAAGTTCAAGCTGGAGAAAAAAAATTAGAGAAAATTTGGTTTATTTGGTTTCTCTTCTATTTCGAAACAAGTACAATAATTTTGGATAAATTTCATTTGTTTCTACTTCCTGCTGAACTTCTTGTAGATTCACCTCCTGTGGGTTCTCGAGGCCGACGCCAATATTAGTTTGTTTTTCGTGTCCACGAATGTTAAGGATTTTTTTTAGTAAATCTCTACAAATCTCACACATCATACTTTTAGCAACCTTTTTTCGGGCCTACCAACTTTTCATGCCGGGGCATGCACTCGACGAAACCTGTACCTGACCATATGTACCCCAACCTCGGCCGCGCCCACCAAGCTACATTTACGAGGTTTCTGGAGAGAGTTGAAAATTGCTTCAGTTTGATTCTATTCATATCGAATATTATCGTCCACAAACATTAGCGGTGATTTTTGCCAAAGAGGATCTAACAAAATAGAGCTTAGAAAACTTGTTTGGAAAATCCATGATTAATTTAACGGGGCCTCAGTCATTTACACTAAGGGAGGATTTCCTTTTAAGGACATGCAAGAGGTGTTAATCTGAACAAGGTCACACTACTTTCATGCCCCACGAAGCCGTTCCTCGCAGGTCTTTCGTGTTTTCTTTTTTTATTCAAAGACTGTTGACATCTTTTGTCGTTTTTGTGCATGACCCCGCAATTCCAACTAATAGAGTTATGCGCTGAAGAGTCTTTGCAGCGCCCCCACATAGTGGGCTTACTTTAAAGTAGGAGTAATTTTTTAGACACACGAAATAAAAGGTATAAGTAGGGTACCTGTCCACCAAAGAGTTTCATATTTTCTTTTTTTTTATAACATTAATCAATTCTAAAACATAAACACCTCTTCATCAAATATGCTGAGCGTTAACAGCGTTACAAAACATGACAATAATCTTTTGATCCAGGCCGTTCCAATCACGGTCCATGATTATATTGCCGAAGAACGGCCATGGTACAAAGTACCCCATTTACGTCTTTTGACGTGGTGTGTCTTTGTATTGACTCTCACCTCCACCAATAATGGTTACGATGGCTCGATGTTAAACGGGTTACAGTCTTTGGACATTTGGCAAAAAGACTTGGGACATCCTGCCGGGCAGAAATTAGGTGCTTTGGCAAATGGTGTTTTGTTTGGTAATCTTGCAGCTGTTCCCTTTGCTTCAGTTTTCTGTGACCGCTTTGGAAGAAGACCTTTAATTTTCTTTGGTCAGATTTTGGCTATTGTTGGTTCGATTTTGCAAGGAGTATCTACCGGCTATGGCTTTTTCTTGGGTGCTCGGATTGTGTTGGGTTTTGGAGTTATGTTAGCAACAATTCCTTCACCCACATTGATTTCCGAAATCGCTTATCCAACTCACAGAGAAACCTCCACTTTTGCCTACAATGTTTGCTGGTACTTGGGAGCCATCATTGCCTCATGGGTTACCTATGGAACAAGAAACATTCAAGGTAGGGCTTGCTGGTCAATCCCTTCTTTTTTGCAGGCTGCTATTCCATTCTTTCAGGTTTGTTGTGTTTGGTTCCTTCCGGAATCACCCAGATTTCTCGTTTCTAAGGGAAAGATAGATCAGGCCAGGGCTGTTTTGTCAAAATACCACACCGGAAATTCTACTGACCCTCGCGACATAGCTTTAGTGGAGTTTGAATTGACTGAAATCCAAACTGCTTTGGAGGAGGAAAAGACGACCAGCTCATCGTACTGGGACTTTATTAAAAAGAAGAATTTCAGAAAAAGAGCGTTCTTATGTGTTGTTGTCGGTGTGGCAATGCAGCTTTCTGGTAATGGCTTAGTGTCCTACTACTTGTCTAAAGTTTTGGATTCCATTGGAATCACCGAAACCACAAAACAGCTAGAAATCAATGGATGCTTAATGATTTATAATTTTGTCATCTGCTTTATGTTAATGAGCGTTTGTCGCATTTTCAAAAGACGGACATTATTCTTGACTTGTTTTGGCGGTATGTTGCTTTGTTACACGATCTGGACAATCTTGTCTGCCCTTAATGAGCAAAGACATTTTGCCGATAAAGGGTTGGCAAATGGTGTTTTGGCAATGATTTTCTTCTATTATTTTTTCTACAACGTTGGTATCAATGGCTTGCCATTCTTGTATATCACCGAGATTTTGCCTTACTCGCACAGAGCAAAAGGATTGAACTTGTTTCAAACTGCCCAGTTCTTTGCACAGATTTATAATGGGTACGTCAATCCAATTGCAATGGATGCCATCAGTTGGAAATACTATATTGTTTACTGTTGTATTATTTTTGTTGAGTTGGTGATTGTGTTTTTCACTTTCCCAGAAACATCCGGATATACTTTGGAGGAGGTGGCCCAGGTTTTTGGAGACGAGGCCCCTGGACTTGAGCACAGAACGATGGATGCAGATAAACATTCTTTGGAACATGTTGAGCATGTTTAAAACATTTTTTTGTTAGTCCCCTCTCCCGTTTATTGTTTTACATATTACTGAATAAATTTTACATATTACTGAAGAAATTTTACAAATTTTCGAATTTATTTTAAACATTTTTGTCTTTGCTTCGTTGGTTTCGGAACATCAATCAAAAGTCCAGCAGAAAAAAAAAAAAACGACTCTATAAACAGAAATTCGACCTATTGTGCAAAAACTCAACAGAAACTTGTCTGACAGATTCAAGTCGTTTTAAGATATCTTTTCGAGTAGTATTTTCCGCACTCAAGAACATAGTGACTCGAGCTACGTTTGCGAGATCTGCTGTCATTGATAAGCAGATATCCCGGAAAGCTCAGAGGAGAGAAATTGTGCAACAAAGAAATTCTACGATTTTTGAAATGAAGCAACGAATATTAAAAACACATTTGTGACAAAATTCGTGAAATTTCGGTGCATATTTTTGAAAACGCATTAGATGTGCTTTGATCTTCAATCATCATAAGCGATCCCGTTTTGGATTGCCGCAACCTGACGCTCGGCAATCTTACCCAATTGGTGAAACTTCCGAAATAGGGTCCACTCAAGATGCAGGCTGAGCTTTACATACAGAATCATGCGGCTGATCTTAGAATTCATTTGGCGAATGAAAAATCCATGGAGGTAGTAATAAAATAGGAATCAACCTTCAATTCTCACATTTTAAAAGTATTCTTTCGGAAATATTTAATCGAAAAAATGTTTTTAATGTATAGAAAAGTCGGAATTTTTGAACTTTCTTTGTGAGCGCTAGGCATTATCCATGATGCTTTGAAACATTTGCGAACTGTGAAAGCAACCGATTAATAAGCAAGTGCGACCTTGCGCAGATATGTCAATTTTTAGCGCCAATTTAATTACTCAGCAAAACCCTTCAGAAGCAATATAAATATTGTAGTAGATATCCTGAATTCTAGGCCTGAAATAATTCATCAGCCTGATTACTTAAATAGTCTTGATTTCCTATGCTTCAACAAATTATACGTGATTCTTCTTTCGGAAGACTTTTATACTATGTTTCTGGACGCAGAGTTCTCATGCATAAGGAGGAGCTTTCTTCGTACATTTTACCGGCAAAATACTCTTCAGGCTTTGGGGAGAAATCAGACTTTGCTGCCGTGTCTCTGGTAGATCATGTGCAAACTTCTTCAACCAGCACTGTTTGCGAAAAGGAATCAGACAAATCTTCAGATGGGAAGATTATTGTCACGTGGGACGGAGAAGACGACCCTGAAAATCCTTACAATTGGCCTTTTTATTATAAGGCTCTTTTCATCGGGAAAATTTCGCTCTTAACCACTTTCGTATACATGGCATCTGCGATTTATACCCCCGGGGTTGACTTGATTATGGAAGAAATGCACGTTGATCGTGTCAAAGCCACCTTACCTCTTTCACTTTTTGTGTTTGGCTATGGAATTGGCCCAATGCTTCTCTCCCCATTATCTGAAGATGCTAGAATTGGTAGAACCCTCATTTACAGTGTGTCCACTTTTATTTTTTTCATCTTGCAAATACCCACAGCTTTGGTTTCAGACATAGCCTCACTATCGGTATTACGTTTTCTTGGAGGTATTTTTGGAAGCCCTTGTTTGGCTACAGGAAGTGCCAGTGTGGGTGATGTGACACCTGTGGCATGGATGCCCGTATCTCTAGCAATATGGTCAGCTGCACAAGTTTCAGCTCCTTCTTTTGGCCCAATTATCGGCGCTGGGCTTATCTCAGACAGTCATAGTTATCATTGGCCATTTTGGTTTGTTTGTATTGTCTCGGGTATCTTGTTCATTGGGTTGAGTGTGTTTCTTCCGGAGTCCAGTACAAATACACTTCTTTACCGGAAAGCCGAAAGACTCAGAGCACTTACTGGCAATGAAAATATTGTTAGTGAAGGACACCTTAATAATCATGGCAAAAGTTTGCGGGATGTTCTTGCCGAAACTTTCTGGCGACCTTTTGAAATCATGACGTTTGAACCCGTGGTTCTTTTGATCAACGTTTACTTGGGTCTCATTTATGCGATATTGTATTTATGGTTCGAGGCATTTCCCATTGTTTTTTACGAAACTTATGGATTCAGTTTGGTGGGAATGGGTGCAAGTTACATGTCTCAGATCATTGGACTTTTTATTGGTGCATGCATCTACCTCCCTATCATATATCACCGGTTCACCAAAAAGTTACTTGCAGGGGAAAAGCTCTCGCCAGAAGTCCATTTGCCTGTTTGTATTTTCGGAAGTCTTGCCATGAGTTTGGGAATGATTATTTTTGCATGGACCGCGACTCCGTCTATCCATTGGATAGTTCCAATGATTGGAGCGGGTGCTTTTATGTTGGGGGCTTTTTTCGCATACCAAACACTTTTCAACTATTTGGGTATGTCCTTTTACAGATTCTTGGCTTCAGTCTTTGCGGGTAACATGTTTCTCCGTGCAATGATGGGAGGGGCATTTCCACTCTTTGGCAGAGCCTTGTTCGTGAATTTAAGCACCAACAAATACCCTGTGGCTTGGGGTACAATGGTCTTGGCAATCATTTTGCTTATCTTGCTTCTCATCCCTATTCTCTTCTATCTCAATGGGCCTAAATTAAGAGCTCGCTCTAAATACGCGAACTGATCATGAAGGGAGGAATATAAAGTATATTGACATATAGCAAGAATCGAATTCTTACAGAGACGATATCATAATTCATAATTTTTCAAGAATTCGGCAACAATTTTTGGACTTCAGGTAGCAGTTATTTGACCGAAAAAACAGGGGTCTGATAAGGCATTTTCATTCAATCAAAAGCCCCCAGCATGACCTTGAAAACAAAGACCTTTGCAAGAGAAACTATCTCTGATGATACATTTAAAAACGACCTCAATTAGTCTAGAATTAATTTACAATGTTCGAAGACATCTTTGCCAATATATCAGGGGTTTATAGAATCAATAATTTTTCTGTGAAGGAATATCAACCTTATTGTCATGAAGATCTATGGATTAACTATAAAATAATTTGTTAAAGAAAGTACAAGTCGTGGCACGGCTAAAAATTATATTGTTCTTGGAACATCCTAACAAACGTTAGTGTACAAAACAACGTAGTCCACAACTGCTGAGGTACCGCCCAAGACCGTTGTGGTACGAGAATATGAGGTTGAATAGTAACCGAAAGGAATCAGTGACTGGGTAGTCCATGCGGAAGCATCAGAAGTCTGGTACGCCACAGATGTGGCGGATTTTGATGGACTCAATGTTTCAGATACTGCAGTGGAATGTGACTCAGAATAGTCGGGAGAAGCAGCAGCAGAAACAAAGTATGTGCTAGAGGAAGACTCGGGGTACTCACTGAGAGCCGAACTGTATTGAGGATAGCTTGTAGCAGATGACTCAGCAGCTGGACTAGAGGAAGTAGAGAAATTTTCGGCAAAAGAAGAAGTCTCAGCAGAAGAAGACACCTCAGCAGAAGAGGAAGTCTCAGCAGAAGAGGAAGTCTCAGCAGAAGAGGAAGTCTCAGCAGAAGCAGAAGCCTCGGCAGGAGTTGAGATCTCAGAAGTATAAGGTGTTGTGCTGGATGAAAAGGCAATAGGTTCAACAGCTGAGAGGGAAGAAACAGCCGTAGACGAAACTTCAGCCGAAACCGTAGTCGATTCTTCCGACTCAGTAGCAGATGAACTGGTAGAGCTGGATGGACTCACGGAACTGACGGAAGGTTCCGTGGTAACAGGAGTCGTCTCAGGCGCGATGGTGCTTTCAATAGATGTTTCGCTGGAGGATGAAACAGAAGTACTTGAAGAAGACAAAATTGGTGGAGCTGCTGAAGTAACAGACGTGGAAAAAAGGGTAGAAGAGCTGACGACAACTTCAGGCGTGTTCAGTGTTGTCTCAGTGACTTGGGTGCTGCTAGTGATTGTGGGTGCAAATGTTTCTGTAGGCTCGGGCGGAGCACTTGCTGCAACTAACAGACCAGTACCTGTCACAAGGATCGTGGTCAAAGAACCATCCGTAGTGAAAATATACTCCGTCACAGGAATGACTTCCACCACACTAGAGGTAATGGTGATTGTTGTTTCTGCGCTAGTTTCAGCAAGAGTAGTGCGTGCAGCCAGAAGAAGAAGAAGCAAAATTGGGACACCAAATTTAGTCATTGTGAATTAAAGGAATGTGAGGGTTCAGACTTTTGAAAAGATTCAGTCTGGGGACGAAAAGATAAATGTAAAAGATGGAAAAGTTTGAAGATTAGCTCAAAGAGAATCGGAGGTTTCTACGTTGCTAATAAAGCGAAACACACTGGCTTTATAAAAGAAATTAGAGCAAGGGGCGCAACTGTACCAAGATAATTTCTCAACCTGGCCACGAATACGACGCGTGCTGTGTTATTTTGATTGCATAACACTCATAATGCGTGTATCTATCCATTAATTGGCTGAAATTAAAGGGTTGTATGTAAACAAATTGATTAAGCCAGCATCTAAAGTGCTTAAAGGGCCTGGTCGCGCATTACTTGCTGCCAATTTCAGATTTACACACAGAATTAGTGCACATGGTCGCCAAAATTCAGGAGATCGCGCATACATTGCGCTGGTTGGATGCGCCAATAACGGCCACCAAAGGGGCCGCACACGCTGGCTCAAACCGCTCAGAATGCGTTCCACCTTCAACCAAAAACTTGTCTAAGGGTTTAGATTTGCATTAAACGAAGTGGGGTTTTTTTTTATTCTCGGGCAACTTTTTCTTTCCAATCTCAAGGGTTTTCTTTGCGTTTCGCTGCGGCAGAACAAAGCTGCAGAGATAGAATTTATAGTTTTTTGACAGCCCGTAATCGTAAACTTTGATTCAGTATTCAAAGTTAAGCTTTTTTTGTTCTCTTTTAATTTCCAAATTTCAGGCTCTTTTGTCTCCCCGCATCGATGAAATTTGCCAAGCTCCGAAAACAATAGCGTGTGCCGAGGTATATGCACTCCGGTTGGTTGCTCTACGAAGGGCCGTGCGTTAGAGGCTGAAAGCTTTCCTAAAAGGGATTAGATCGGATCAGTAACGGTGCAAATTTTTGTACAGATGAACGGCATCATGAATGACGTATCCACATATCAACAATAATTTTGCGCTTTTGTGAGCCGCAGCAAGAATACCAGGCCAGCAATTATTACCAGCGACATACGAGCACAAGCTTGTTAGAAAACGCCGAACCATGCATTTGCTAGAGCGGCCAATAATTCACTGAATTTGGTCTGAACTCTTGGCCGATTCTAGACTTGCAATCCTCAAAGTCTAGCAAAAAATATATATTGAGTTTCAAAAATAAAAAAAAAAAAGAAAAAAGAAAAAAAAAACTATTTGTTTCCCCAATCTTAGATTCAATTGTAGGATATTGGAACACGTGACTTTTACGATCGCAACTGAATATCCGACTCTCAAGCCTTGATGAGGCTGGTCAACCGCTATTGCTGGTTGGCGCGTTGCAATTCCTATTTCCGGTTTACCTCTTTTTTGAAATTAGCTAGATCGATCTTTCCACGAATTACTAGGGACAAAAGGTTGAGTTCATACGCCTTTATTAAAAGTAAAAAAAAATAATAGAATTATTTACAGTTCTCATTTCACATGTCGAGAGACACAGGAATGGCTAATCTATAGTAGTTATATTCTAGCTTCTTGAAAGAAAAAAATTGTCAAGTTTTGTTTCTATAGCTATTTGAATAGTCAAGGCTCTTATAAGTCACTCGAGCGCGTCTGCGTTTCTGGTCATTATGCTGGTTGCTATGCCTTTTCTCACTAAAGCTCGCCATTCCTGAATGACAAGTCGATATTTGACCAATGATGTTGATAAGATAGCTTGAAAATGCAGATCTTTATGGATTCAATAGATAACTCATTCCTCTTAACGTCATAGACAGCCATGAAGTACTTTATTCGTCACTGCAAATAGTCATCTAGAGTATGAGCGATTAAGAAGTGCGGCCCTTTCTGAAGCCTTCATCTCCTTAACTATCTGACGCCCCAGTCATGAAACTAATGCCTCACAGCAAGAGCCGGTCACAATTCGATCCAGCTGTTGCTAGTATTTGATATATATTTCTGAACTGAAAGACTTTGCAAAGCATGCACGTAATGTTTCAAAAAAAAAAAAGAACTATTCCTGCTTTGCGGCTTCCAGATGTATCGTTCTTTCCTGGATGTTTTCTACTGCACTCTTGAGATGAGGAAATTCTTCCACCAATTTGTCGCCCAACACATTCAGAAGTTGGCGAAATGCCAACATGCGGCCCTTCAAACGGGCATTGGATTTGGCGGTCACCTCCACAAATTCACGTGAGTAGATATCTGGATTGCGCCCGTCCTCAATATAAGTAAGGACATCTATGGGAATAGGGTACTGCTGCGTGAAAGGACTATTGGTGAGACCGGAAAGCTGACTAACTACCTGATTAGTTTTCCTGGTTAATGCTGTGTGCGATTGTTGAGTTCCCTGGTTATCATGTACGAGCACTCCAAGGTCGAGAAACGACTCGACCAAGTACGCGACCTGGGAGGCAGTTGCATCCAACGGCTCGTTCTCTGTACCAGGAGATATTTCAGATGTGGTCATGCTGAGAAATAAATAGAAAACAAGAAGAACCAGAAGAAGGTAAGGGCAATTTTTTTAGAGAAACAAGATTATCAGAAAACTGTCCTGATGCATGGTGTTTTTGGTTCAGTCTGCATACAGTTCAGTCTCGCGGTCCAGTATCGCACTGTTCATTTTCGCTTCTGCTGACGATGGAGATAGGTTAACCAATTTCCATTGATCTGATACATACTTTGAGGTTACTCGCAAATGAAGATTTAAAGTCGAAGGATATCTGAAAATAAATAATCCAAGACTTTATCTTATTACCATTTCGAACTTGCAGCGACGTCTTCCAATAATTGCATTTATTATTTTCTTTTTTTTCTCTCCAGCGAGAAGAGTCAAGCCTCAATAATTGGAAATTACAAGACAGTGCCGGTGAACATTACTCAAGTTGGTGGGATAACAAAAAAAAAAACTAATCAAATAAACAAGAAGAATCAGAGATAATACTTCTGAGTACAAAACCTTGATAAAAGAAGGAATTGTTTTATATTATTTTCTATTTTGTTCTGAAGCTGTGAAAAACTTACTTTCCTGGTTGCGCCCTATAATTTAGCACACGGCGAACGCTATACTTTTTAACATCCAGTTTCTCCCACGCTAGGAATAGATAAATCATAGAAAAATGAATCCCGGTGCTGTGGTATTACGTTACAATCCTGAACGGTGGGTGGAATTGGGAATAGATACGGCGGCTGATGAAGAGTCCCCGCCTTCGAAAATCGTCACTTTCAATTACACGAAACCAAGTGCACAAATACAACCATCAATGCAAGCCGGCCAATCCCAGATAGCAGCACCTCGCAAACGACATCTCGTGCCGCTTCTGGCTTCAAGCTTTGAGCGGCCAGTTTCAGAATCTCTTCATAACTTAGCGCAGTACTCGCAAATCATGAAGCTGGGCTCGATACCAGTAGCAGAGGCGGAGGAAAACTGGTATCTGGACCTTGTGAACGTGGGCCAGCGGCTAAAATTTCTACGTGACACATTCAAAGTGATTCAGTCAGTGCGCAAACGTAAAATGATGGGTGAGCGTGCTGATTTCCGAACATTATATGATGCAAAAGTATCGCGTACGGGTAGCCCCAGCCTACTGGATGAAGAAATGCGCACAACTGGACTTTCAGATGATGAGGATCATGGAAACATTCGGGGTGCAAATGCCCCTGCCGATTCGGCCATGGCCACTCCGTCGCCCATGAGCCGCAGAGGCCGTCCAAGAAAACGCAGAGGAAGAGAACGTAGAAATCCGTTTGGTCGTGCAGAAATGGCTGCAGCTGCTGCAAATGCCAAGCGCACACGTGCTAGTCGCCGTATACTTGAGACGCCGCTGCTGGTGCTGCCCGCTCCATCTCGAGAAACCACCCCGAATCCTGTCACAAGACGCAGGGGAAGGCGTAAAGCTACTCCGGACGCAAGTCCGGAACTGCCATCTGCAGAGCCTCAAGGCCCACCACTCATGCACCTGCCGCCTATTCTTCCAAGCCAGCGTTTACTGCTCGTGAAAGGAATACCTCCTTACCGCCATCTTCCGGGATATAAGCCGTCTGTTTCATTACCTTCACAATCTAAAACTGCTGCAACAGCAAACGAAGAGATGGTGAAACAAAAGAGCACTACGCCGCAACCGTTTTTACCTTCACAGGCTTCTTTCCTGGGCCCACATGGCCAGACAGGGGGTTTTTTACCCAGTCAACTGCTGCTTCTGAACGTAGTGCCTTTCCAATTCCAGCCTTATAACTCTAATCCTCAAGTGCCATCGGCGCAACCCCCGAGTCTGAAACCAGCACTCCGTCCAGCATACTCTGGATCATATGCGTCTCCGGCCAACTATGCAAACTATAACCCCGCAGTTTCATACTCCTCGGGCCCAAACCAGCCAAATTTGCATAAACAACGCGTAGACTCGAATGAACCGCCATCTGAGCCTATGCCAAAACCAGTTAATCTCATCACATCAAATTCCTCAATCCCGCCCATCAAACAGGCGACCACGCTTGGATCTATCGCACCTCTTGGATCAGGCCCGCTGCGTTCTCTGGTATTTCCTCGCTTGGCGCCTCTGGTTGCTACCCCAGTACCCCGCTTTAATTCGTGGCAACTGTCTTTTCTGGGACCGGGCCAATCCTCCACGACTCAGCCCAATATTGTGTTACCTAAAATTCACGCACTAGAGAATGACATGAAACCGTGGGCGACAGAGTATAAGGCCCCGGGATCTAAAGAGGAACATCATTAGCATTGTACATATACCATAAACCCGCATGTCTTGTGAGTAGTCCATACGCATTAATTACTTTCTTTTTTTTTTTTCTTTTATAACATAGTTATTGAGACGTTTAATATCAGCTGTCTGCTAGCTAATTAAGGGCAAGCAAAGGGGTGGTCTTATCAAACTCAGATACTTAAATTTCATTTTGGCTAAATCACAGCGTGTCCATGCTTCAAGATGATATTTCCGATTCCTATTAACTACTGAGGGCCGATTTTCAAGCACAGCAAAGAGATGAGTTTCCTGACTCTTTAATTGATAAAAGCAACGATCGGTGGATTTTCACCTCTAAGATACTTATTCAACTTATGAGTTATCAAAAGATTATAACGCAGTTATTGGACACCTAAGGACGTTAGCCTCGCAAATCTTTTGATAGCCTTTGGTTTTCAAAAAGTTCGGGGTGCTCTTTTGTCCAATTATCCCTTACAGGGTGGAAATTCGATTTCAAAGCAACAAGAGTACTTTATCACGCCACGGCTCTCGACCCTCAATTGAAATTGGAATTCTTTCATGCCTTTGGGTTTTCGGATTTGGTTATTGACGGAATAAAACAGTACTTTAAAGATGTGTACGAAGACTAGTTATGGGGTGGAACACTGAGTTAATAAAAATATTTCAGAACTAAAAATCTGCGCAGAAAGGCAGCCATGAGGCAAGCACTCAAACACTCAAAGCAAAAGTATTACCTGGCGAGAAATTTATCTCCAATAATGGTCTACCCGAGTTGGAGGTGTCGAAGTCATAAATTATTTCTCTGAAGCAAGAGCTGAAAGTTCGGAGACCATAGGTGAGTAATATAATAGTCGAAAGACGGGTTTTTCTGTTATTTATCAAATGGCAAAAGATTTCTAAGCACCTCGATTTTTTTTTCATTTTCCAATGAAAATGTCTTCTCGGTTGCAAATGCTATGGGATCGCAGGCAAAACCATTACTCTCGGCTTCCATTTAAAGGTTAGTGCTCCTCAAAAGTCGAGGTACTATTACTGACGAAGTGGCTACTGTATGCGATAATGAAGATATGATTTACCAATGAAATGGGGAAGAATTAAGTTAAAGATGGTAAAAAGAGAGTGAAGCATATTTCCCATATATCTCGTACTTAAAGTTATCACGAAGAACTTCACTCATAGGGCTCGATGTCTATGTTGAACCAGACATGAAAAAAAACCAAAAAAAAACCCCGGTCTATTTTTATTTATATCTTTTTCTCTTTAATTATTTCTAATCAGTCTTATAAATTTTACACCATTTAAGTTTTTCACTTGTATCATGGAAAACTAGAACAGCAGTGACTTAGAAGTTAGAACCACCTTTTCGGAACTTTGGCTCGGCATATAACGTACACCACGGGGTTCCGGGACGTACCGCGATTTGGAACACTTTTAAAAAAACGCGTCTCTTTTTTTTTCTTTTTTAGAAAAATAACCACCATGCCACCGCCACTGCTTGAGCCGTCTCCAATTTTGTTGGACGACGAAACTAAGCTCTCCTTAGCACAGTCAGCAATAAAAGACCAATAATTTCTGTCTACTCGCGGGGCTGCGAGTTATTTCAGAGTGCCCTTGACAACTCTCCATCGTCGAACAAAGGGCGGTAAG
>JAJMCO010000240.1:0-18298 GCA_030573015.1 Metschnikowia peoriensis | reverse complement strand
TTTATTCAAAAATTGATTTCTTCTGCTCCTCAAATCACCGAGAACTCAATTGACCTTGCCCTCGACGAAAAAAGGGAGATTGGAGAAAAAACAACCGAGATCAATAATTGGTTCGACAAATCTCATGGACCTTACGATATTTTCGACTGGGAATTGCAAGTGAGAACCGAGGCTGGAATTATCGAGTTTCATTCCCCATATCCCGAGGTGAGATCTGTGACCGACCCTTACGATGATCCTGACACTCCTTGTGAAACTTTTAGAATGTACGTTGTGGGTATCATATGGACTGCCATCGGTACGTTTATCAACGAGTTCTTCATGGAAAGAAGACCAAGCATTTCTTTAGACACCGCTGTTGTTCAGGTGTTGCTCTACCCTAGTGGCATGTTGTTGGCATGGATTTTGCCCAAACGTACGTTTAATCTTTGGAAATGGAACATCAATTTGAACCCTGGTCCATGGAGTCACAAGGAACAAATGT
The DNA here is from genome assembly GCA_030573015.1 of Metschnikowia peoriensis. Classification (NCBI taxonomy): domain Eukaryota; kingdom Fungi; phylum Ascomycota; class Pichiomycetes; order Serinales; family Metschnikowiaceae; genus Metschnikowia; species Metschnikowia peoriensis. The sequence continues at coordinate 17,814 of JAJMCO010000240.1, read as the reverse complement.
TGGCCACTTTGCTTTACTCTGTTTCGGGAGGTACTCCTTATGTCTCCTACAATATTCCTGTGATGAAAATGGATATGTTTTATGGCGTTGACTGGGCAAACTGGGGCTACCAGATTATTTTAATCCTTAGCACTCAATTCATGGGCTTTGGTTTTGCCGGAATAATGAGAAAGTTTGCGGTCTATCCAACTTACGCCATTTGGCCAACACTTTTGCCGACGCTCGCGTTGAATAAGGCATTGGTGCAAACTGAACCAAAGGAGATCATCAATGGCTGGAAAATCTCCCGATTCAACTTCTTTCTCATCGTTTTCACTGGCTCATTTGTGTGGTTTTGGTTCCCGGACTTCATCTTCCAAGCTTTATCAACTTTCAATTGGATAACTTGGATCGCCCCCAAGAACGCCACATTGGCCACCATCACCGGATCAATTGGTGGATTGGGTCTTAATCCAGTGACTACTTTTGACTGGAATATCATGAACCATAATCAGCCTTTGATCTTTCCTTTCTATGCCCAAATTAATCAGTACATTGGCACGGTTATCGGCTTCTTCTGTATAATTGGTGTATGGTTTTCAAACTACAAGTGGACAGCCTATCTTCCAATCAACACTAATGGGTTATATACAAATACAGGCGTGAAATACAAGGTGAAAAACATTCTCAACAAGGACAATTTGTTGGATAAAGCAAAGTACGAAGTTTATGGCCCACCCTTCTATTCAGCCGCAAATATGGTCGTTTATGGTGCATACTTTGCGCTTTATCCATTCACTATTCTTTACACCAGCTTGACCCACTGGAAACACATCAGCTTTTCATTCAAGGGACTTTGGGGTTCAATCAGACACTTCAAAAGGTCGACTTATGAAGGATTCCATGATTGCTTTTCCAACTCAATGCGTAAGTATGAAGAAGTTCCTGAATGGTGGTTTTTCATCGTTTTACTTGTTTCTGTGGTGTTGGCTATTGTTTGCGTAAAGGTTTTTCCGATGGAGACGCCAGTCTGGACAATTTTTTTCGCTCTAGGGATCAACTTTGCGTTTTTGATTCCTCTCACTCTAATCGGCTCAATCACCGGTTTCAGTTTCGGTCTTAATGTTTTGGTTGAATTGATTGTCGGTTATGCCTTGCCCGGCAATGGTATGGCTTTGATGTTTGTGAAGGCTTTGGGATACAATATTGACGGTCAAGCACAGTCTTATATCGGTGATCAAAAAATGGCCCACTACCTAAGAATTCCCCCAAGATCTTTATTCAGAACACAAATTCTCTCGACCATAGTAAGCTCGTTTATCAGTTTGGCTGTGATCAACTTTTCTATCAACAATATCAAGGATTACTGCACTCCAAATCAACCTCAAAGATTCTCTTGTCCCAGTGCAACTACATTTTACTCCTCTTCGGTTATCTGGGGTGTGATTGGCCCTGAGCGAGTGTTTTCAGGACTTTATCCAATCTTGAAGTGGTGTTTCTTTCTCGGCTTTGCGATTGCACCTTTCTTTTTCTTGATAAAAAAGTATTTCAGAAAATACAAAGTTATCAAGTACTTCGAGCCTGTTTTATTAATTGGTGGAATCAAGATTTACGCTCCCTACAACTTGGCTTACTGCACTCCAGGAATGATTGGTTCTTTTTTCTTCATGTATGTGATTAAAAACAGATACCTCAACTGGTTTAAGAAGTATAACTTTTTATTATCAGGATCTTTAACTGCTGGTGTTGCCTTCAGTAGTGTGATCATTTTCTTTGCTGTCCAATATCACCGGGTGGATATTAACTGGTGGGGTAATTCCGTTTCTAGTGCTGGTGCCGACGGACATGCCACTTTTCTTATCAATCCCAAAACTGCACCGGAGGGGTACTTTGGTCCTAGAAAGGGTCACTTTCCATAGAGTTGAGTGTGTTTAGTGTCTAGTTCATTGAAGCTTTTCTTAAATAATAATTCAACTTTGTACTTCTGTGTTAAAATAGTGTTTAGTTTGAGATGTAGAGATATGGCCTGCATTTTAATAGGAGCTTGAAGGTTGAAGGACCTTCTTCTTTCTTCAAGACCCTTGAGTTTTTTGTAAGATCGAAGCATCCTATAGACCGACTGTTTGACACATGTCCCGAGTAAAAACTCAAAGCACATATCATATCATATGATGACTGTCAAAACTTATCTGGTAATTTGACGCATACGGAACAAGGCTTGTTATCTCCTTCTGGAGAACCGAACTTGAGTTATGAGGTTGATTTCCCATTAGTTTGAATTTCCAATCAGTGTTTTTTTTTTTTTTTTTTTTTTTTTTTTTTTTTTTTTTTTTTTTTTTTTTTTTTTTTTTTTTGCAATCCCGGCTTTGTAGATTTCAGATTTTTAGTGTTGTTATTGTTGGGTTTTTTTTTTCTTTTTCTTTTTCTTTTTTGCTGGCATTGGATTTCGTCCCAATGCTGGGAATTAATTTTTTACATTCCCTCAACGCGTTTGACTCGGACTTGCATGCTGTGGCTTTTTTTCAAAAACAAAAAAAAGAAAGAAAAAACGCTCGGCGCCTGTGTGGCCCTATCGCCCACACTTGATCGCGCCATTTTCGGCCACGCAACCGCGGTCCGCCACATTATTGCCAGATAACAACGCTAAACCTGATTGGCTGTTCACCCGGAGCCACATTCCGAAATAAAATTACCCATCTTGTGGGTTTTCTGACTGAGGTTCAATACAAACAGAATAGAAAATGTTATACTAAGTTATATAAATTTTTGCCCAAGAATACCGTTAAAAGCCAAGAATTTATGCATTGTTTATATATGCTTAGAAACCACTTTACATCATGCCAGTTTGACGTGACCCTTACTTCTTCTAATGTAGCCAAGCATTTTTTTTAATTTTGAAAGGTAGATTGCCAAGAAATCTGCATCAAGGCCTCTTTTATTCTTCGCCTACTGAGTTTTGGCAAGAGGGGACAGCCTTGCGAGGAATTTAGAGGATTTTGCCTCCTTTTTGAAATCAATAGAAGTCAAAAGCTGAATCATGAAAGAAATTTATTGTAAACGATCAGTAATTTATTTTTTAGAGTGAGTTTGTTCTTTTTTAACATCAAAGTTCTCCCTTTTTAAATTTTAAAACTTTAGCCCGAAGAAGGTGCGAAAGTCCAAAAAACAAGAATATCCACGACTTTGACTCCAACAAAGTTGTGTTCTAGATAACACCTTTTCTTTTTTTTACAAATGATTTCCTGCTAGTATTTGAGGGTTTCAGTATATTGTGAAAAGTGCCTAAATAGTTATTTGTCAAGAATCTTATCAATAATGATCTTTTCATAATTTACAATGTGCAATGAGGATGACATGGCGCGTTGACAAGCTAAGCCATAATTTGCAGGAAAATGATTCTGATGATGTTAACCCTACTAAGGTGACATCAAAAGTTGAAGCGTCTAGTTTGGAAATTCAGCAAATAATAACAAGGGCAAAAATTAATCAGGACTTTTGTTTTCTTTTCTCTTTTTGTAATGATATTTCCGAAAAGAACTCTTTTGTGAACCTAAAAATCAGGAATGAAAATAATAATAAAAAAAAATCTTGCTTTTTCAAATAGAGCCAAACTTAATTGACCCCATTTTTTTTTTGCCGAAACATCGATCATAACAAAATCATAACAAATCGCGCAAGAATTAGTGAGGCTTATCGCAAATGGGTTAACAGATCCGCCGGACCGATCATGATTCCTCCTGCCCGGGCCGCTGCACAGAGTGCATGAAAAATGCCACACAGTCGTACGGCTTCAAAACGCGCAGGAAATAACGCCTGGCAACCTCCCCCGGCAATATACTGTAAGAGGTAAAGTAGAATTCTATTTTTTAGTCCATTTGAATTTTTCATTTTTGAAAAGAATCAATGGTGTTCGAGAAACGATGAATATTCAGCCAATGTGGGGCCAAATGAAGTCAATCAAAGGGAGCTATCACGCAACATTATCCTTGAACTTCTGCACCTTCAGCGCGCAGCATGTTCTTCTCCAAAGCCACACCAAGAACGTGGCTCAAGATTGACGACGTGCATTTGCAAACGGTGTGCAGATGATAACTTTGCAGGCTTTCAATCGGAGATCAGGCTCTTATCTCTTGTTCGCATCCATTTTGAACACCAAAATGTCGAAAAAAATGAACCAAGTTCAAACAATTCTCTTTCTTGTAGAAAAACGTAGTCATCCAAAATCGCTTGCGTTCTTAATAATGGTCGCCACTCAAACCACAAGGTAAAAGTCGTTAGTACTGATACTACCAATTCATCGCCCAGCTACACCACGTACTGCATCTTTAGACGCCCTCACCTCACATGCATCAAGATGATCTCGAGATAATTAATTGATTGTTGCTGGATCAGTTTTTGGGTCTTGGAATTCATGCAACAAAACTTACGGCCTCCCGATAACATCACCATTGTAACAGTAGCATGTGGTGGGAAAAAAAACTATGACTCAAGAACACTTATATGAGAACTACATTGATGGCCCTTTATCATCATAGAGTAAAATGGCACGGCAATTTACAGGAGTTGAGCCACTGTGAAATTGCGTAATATCGTATAATGATAGATCGTGGATAAATGCCTACCGAGAGATCCTCAGAGCGCCGCCTTATCTCATCATTGGGCGATATGCACAATATATACACGACATATGCACAATGAATGCATCAGATTTGCATGTCGATAGCATGAATCACTTCCCAATTCACCTTTTTGGATAGAGCCGTGCTAAGCAGAGGCGTTAAACTCAAAAAATGATCAATATCACACCCGCATAGATAATTGATTATCTGCGTATAAATACATCTGTAATTACCTCCATTTTCACCCATTTATTTTTGATTATTATCGCAATCAAGTCAAGTTTTACCGGTGGTCAAATCAAGATGTCTTCTGAAAAGAACAACACTTCTTTGAATATCACCAGTGTTACCTCGGAAGACAACTCTTCCCGGGTGCTGGACACCTTAAGAGCCGTTACCTCACACCCACTTTCTATCAATGAGGTTGCCACAGAATTCAATCAAGAGCAGAAGCTCTATATTTTGAAGAAGCTCAACTTCGAGACATTGACAAATTTGGATGACCTTCCAATTTCTGCTTCTTATTTGTTAGAAAAGATTGAACACTTATCAATCGCTGATGCTGTCGCCATTCTTGAAGAGTTTGTTAAGGAACATGATGACGATGTCAACATTAGGACCGAAGATTTCCAATACATTGAGAAATTACTTGCTTCCACCCCAAACGCAACTCTGATCAAACTTGGTGCCAACCTTGAGGAAAAGAAAGATCTTGGTGAGGTAACCAGGGAGGTGAATGAATGGTACGATCAACCTCATGGAAAATACGATATTTTCGACTGGGAATTACAAGTCAGAACCGAGGCTGGTATTATCGAGTTCCATTCCCCTTATGCTGAAGTCAGAGCCGTGACTGATCCATATGACGACCCTGAAATTCCATGTGAAACTCTTAGAGTTTACATCGTTGGTATTGTTTGGACAGCTATTGGAACTTTCATTAATGAGTTTTTCATGGAAAGACAACCAAGTATCGCTTTAGGTACTGCAGTGGTCCAAGTCTTCATTTATCCTAGTGGTACCTTATTGGCATGGATCTTACCTAAGTACAAGATCAAGCTCGGAAAATTTGCCATTGACTTGAACCCGGGACCATGGAGTCACAAGGAACAGATGTTGGCCACTTTGCTTTACTCAGTGTCGGGAGGTACTCCGTACGTTTCATACAATATCCCCGTCATGAAGATGCCAATGTACTATAATGTTCAGTGGGCGAACTGGGGCTATCAGATTCTTTTGGTACTTTGTACCCAATTCATGGGTTTTGGGTTTGCTGGTGTAATGAGAAAGGTTGCTGTTTATCCAACTTACGCCATTTGGCCAACTCTTTTGCCAACTCTTGCTTTAAACAAGGCATTGGTGCAATCTGAGCCAAGAGAGATCATCAATGGGTGGAAAATCTCCAGATACAACTTTTTCCTTATTGCTTTCGCTGCTTCGTTCGTTTGGTTCTGGTTCCCCGACTACATCTTCCAAGCTTTGTCCACTTTCAATTGGATTACATGGATTGCTCCAAACAACGCTACTTTGGCTACCGTCACTGGTTCCGTTGGTGGATTGGGTCTCAATCCAATCACTACCTTCGATTGGAACATTATTAATCAAAACTCGCCTTTGGTGTTGCCCTTTTACACGCAATTAAACCAGTACATCGGTGCATTGATTGGTTTTTTCTGCATTCTTGGCGTTTGGTATTCCAATTACAAGTGGACAGCTTACATCCCAATCAACTCCAATAAATTGTTCACAAATACCGGTGTCAGATACAAGGTCAGCAAGATTCTTAATAAGGAAAATTTGATGGACAAAACAAAATATGAAGCATACGGTCCACCTTTCTACTCAGCAGCAAACATGGTCAACTACGGTACATTCTTCGCCATCTACCCATTCACCATCCTCTATACCACATTGACAAGTTGGAAGCACATCAGCTATTCTCTTAAGGGTCTTGGAAATTCAGTTGTCAATTTCAGAAAGTCCACTTTTGATGGATTTCATGACACATTCTCGAAATCTATGCGCAAATATAAAGAAGTTCCTGAATGGTGGTTTTACATTGTTTTGATAATTTCCGTGGTGTTGGCAATTGTTTGTGTCAAAGTTTATCCAATGGAGACACCTGTTTGGACAATCTTCTTTGCCCTTGGTATCAACTTCGTGTTTTTGATTCCTCTTACTCTCATTGGTTCGATCACTGGTTTCACCTTTGGTCTTAATGTTTTGGTCGAGTTGCTTGTCGGATATGCTTTACCAGGTAATGGTATGGCCTTGATGTTTGTGAAGGCTTTGGGTTACAATATCGACGGCCAAGCTCAGAACTATATTACTGATCAGAAACAAGCGCATTATCTTAGAATTCCTCCTCGTGCTTTATTCCGTGCTCAGCTTCTTTCTACTTTCATCAGTTCGTTCATTAGTTTGGCAGTTATTAACTTCACCATTGATAATATCAAAGATTATTGTTCCCCTAATCAGCCACAAAAATTTACTTGTCCAAGTGCCACTACTTTCTACTCTTCTTCGGTCATTTGGGGTGTCATTGGACCAAAGAGAGTGTTTTCGAACCTTTATCCAATCTTGAAGTGGTGTTTCTTTCTCGGTTTTGCCATTGCACCTTTCTTCTTCTTGATAAAAAAGTATTTCAGACACTACAAAATTATCAAGTACTTCGAGCCCGTTGTGTTGATCGGTGGAATCATGACGTACGCACCTTACAACTTGTCATACCTTACACCAGGTATGATTGCTTCCTACTTCTTCATGCATGTGATTAAGAACAGATATCTTAACTGGTTTAAGAAGTACAATTATTTGTTGTCAGGCTCTTTGACTGCCGGTGTTGCGTTCAGTAGTGTCATTATTTTCTTTGCTGTGCAATATAAGGAGGTGGATATCAACTGGTGGGGTAACACTGTTACTTACGCCGGTGCTGATGGCAATGCTGTTGCTCGTCTTGATCCCAAAACTGCTCCAGATGGATACTTCGGTCCAAGAAAAGGTCACTTCCCATAGTGAATTCTACATTTGAAAAACAAAGCAAATTACCCGAGGAAGTTTTTAATCTTAGTTAGGTTTATTAAATATTGATTGAAGAAATAATATTTCTAAGGGTGTTTTAACCGAAATGAAATCAAGTATCTACAAAGTTTCCTAGCAGACATGCATAAGTGACAAAAAAAAAAAATGAAAATCACTTTTGATGGCAATGTACTTCATTGAACTGGTCTACGTTACCATTACCAAAATGCGGAGAAAGAAATTTTGTCGGTTGTGATTTAAGCGAATTAAAACAAGTTAGCAAGAAAGAGAAAACTGTTTACCTTTGTTCGTTTGCAAAATTCCACGACTTAAGTGACTTTTCATAAAAAAAAAATTGTTCGAACCAACGTGGTCTGAATACTGCGTGTTTAGTCTATGAGAACAGAGGTCTTTCAGTAAAAATAATTCCGAAGAAATTCTCGCTCGGTAATTAATGCACTTTCGTGTTTTTATTTTTAGACGTATGGCTACTTATCATCAGGTGATCAGAACCAATGAGAGTCGCGAGATAACACATTTTTTTATCCGGTACGGCATAAAAGCTAATGTCTCTCGCGCTATCAAGCAAGCCCGACCAAACAAAAAAAAAAATCCCTCACACGCACGTTCAAGCGACAGTGACACAATGACACAACAGCGCTGAAATGCCCTTGACGCGACGAGCTGGGGTACAAAAACCTTTTTTTGTTCCAGCCCTTTCTTCAGCCATTTTTTTTTCTTCAAAAGTTTGTACAAAACTTTTTCGTCATTCGATATTCATTGGAGGTTTTTTTAATCGAAAGACTATTTGTTTTGTCGGACTTTGAGCCCTGATTTTTTTTTTTCCTTTTTTTTTTTGTCCTGGATGGAGAAGAAATCAGAGCCACGCACGGAATCGGATTCGCGCAAAACTGTCGCAAAACTGGCGACACATGTCATAATGTTTTGACATGAGTTCTTATATGCACAACATGGCAGCAAAATGCCCGATGCCGTACGATGCAAAGGCCGGGAATGCTTTTGCCGATGACAAGTTGGCAACTGATAAGAGCCAAAATGGGAATGATAAATAGGGAGCAAATCTCCCCCTGAATTTCGCTTTCTGGTTTTTTTTTTTGTCTTTCTCATCTAGGTTCAGTCGATTCATCATGACTTCTGAGAAAAACAACCCAGGTACCAAAATTGATAGTTTATCATCGGAAGATGCTAACTCCAGAGTGCTGGACACTTTGAGGGCAGTTACCTCTCAACCAATGTCTCTCAATGACGTTGCTCAAGAATTCAACCAGGAGCAAAAGATTTACATTTTGAAAAAGCTTAACTATGAGACGTTGCAAAACTTGGACGATCTTCCCGTCTCCGCTTCCTACTTGTTGGAGAAAATTGAGCTGTTATCTGTGAATGATGCCGTCACTCTTCTTGAAGAATTTACCCGCGAGCATGCCGATGATGCCAACATCAAAACTGAAGATTTCGAATTTATCGAGAATTTACTTGCGTCCGCTCCAGGCACCACTCAAAATGGGATTGATCATGCTTTTGACGAAAAGACGGATGTCGGAGATAAGGTTAGACAAGAAAATGAATGGCACGACCATGCTCATGGCGAATACGAAATTTTTGATTGGGAGTTGCAAGTTAGAACTGAGGCCGGTATCATTGAGTTTCATTCTCCTTACCCTGAAGTCAGAGCTGTGACTGATCCTTATGATCATCCTGACATTCCCTGTGAAACTCTTAGAATGTATATTGTTGGTATTATCTGGACGGCCATTGGATCATTTGTGAACGCCTTTTTTGTGGAGAGACAACCTAGCATTTCCTTGAACACGTCTGTGGTGCAGGTGTTTCTCTACCCAAGTGGTGCATTATTGGCTTGGATCTTGCCAAGATACAAGCTCAAGCTTTGGAAATGGTCTGTTCATTTAAATCCCGGTCCTTGGAGTCACAAGGAGCAGATGTTGGCTACTTTACTTTACTCTGTTTCAGCGGCTACTCCATATGTTGCTGATAACATTGCCGTCATGAAAATGAAAAAATTTTACGGTGTCGAGTGGGCCAATTGGGGATATCAAATCTTGTTGATTTTCTCTACTCAATTCATGGGTTTTGGGTTTGCGGGAATTATGAGAAAATTTGCTGTGTACCCAGTTAGGTCAATTTGGCCGACCGTTTTGCCTACTCTTGCATTGAACAAAGCCTTGATTCAAAGTGAGCCCAAGGAGAACATCAATGGATGGAAAATTTCGAGATACAATTTTTTGATTATCGTTTATGTTGCATCTTTTGTGTGGTTTTGGTTCCCTGATTATATCTTTCAAGCATTATCGACTTTCAACTGGATGACATGGATTGCTCCTAACAACGCTACGTTAGCTAACATTACTGGATCTGTTTCAGGCCTTGGCCTTAATCCAATTACGACTTTCGATTGGAATGTTATCAGTTACAATCTGCCCTTGGTGCTCCCATTTTTCTCTCAAGCAAATCAGTATATTGGTTCCATACTTGCATTCTTCTGTATCATCGGAGTGTGGTACACTAACTACAAGTGGACTGGTTACATGACAATCAACTCTAATGGTTTGTTCACTAATACCGGTGACAATTACGACGTTACTCAAATTCTCAATAGCGAGAATTTGTTGGACAAAGCGAAGTATGAGGCTTACGGACCCCCATTCTACACTGCCGCAAACATGGTTACATATGGTGCTTTCTTTGCAATCTATCCATTCACCATTCTTTATATGGGCTTGACACAGTGGTCGCATCTCAAGGCTGCTTTTGGCGGTCTTTGGGCCTCCATAAAGGATTTCCGCCGGTCGAATTTTGAAGATTACCACGATGCGTTTTCCAGATCTATGCGCAAATATAAGGAAGTTCCTGAGTGGTGGTTCCTCGTTGTGTTGATTATTTCTATCGTGTTGGCAATTGTTTGTGTTGAAGTGTTCCCCACTGAAACTCCCGTGTGGAGTATTTTCTTTGCGGTGGGAATCAACTTCGTGTTTTTGATTCCTCTTACTCTCATTGGATCTATCACTGGTTTCAGTTTTGGTCTCAATGTTTTGGTTGAGTTGATTGTTGGTTACGCCTTGCCAGGAAACGGTATCGCATTGATGTTCATTAAGGCGTTGGGTTATAATATTGACGGTCAGGCTCAGAACTATATTACTGATCAGAAACAATCTCACTATCTTGGTATTCCTCCCAGAGCTTTGTTCAGATCGCAGATGATTTCTACTATTATCTCTTGCTTCATAAGTTTGGCTGTTTTCAATTTCTCGATCACTAACATTAAAGATTATTGCACACACGATCAACGTCAGAAGTTCACTTGTCCAGGTGCCAATACCTTCTATTCGTCTTCTGTTCTTTGGGGTGTCATTGGACCAAAGAGAGTGTTTTCTGGTCTTTACCCTATCTTGAAATGGTGTTTCTTGATCGGATTCTTGCTTGCACCAGTCATGTTTTTGGTGAAGAGGTACTTTAGACAGTATAAGGCCATCAAGTACTTCGAGCCTGTTTTGATTATTGGTGGATTCCTCATTTATGCGCCTTACAACTTATCGTACTACACTCCAGGTTTGATTGCGTCCTACTTCTTCATGCATGTGATCAAGAACAGATATCTTAACTGGTTTAAAAAGTATAATTATTTGTTGTCTGGTGCTTTGACAGCTGGTCTTGCTTTCAGCAGTGTTATTATTTTCTTTGCAGTTCAGTACCATGAGAAAGATATCAACTGGTGGGGTAACACTGTTTCATACGCCGGTTTGGATGCCAGTACACCCCCCAATATCGACCCAAGCACGGCACCAGATGGATACTTCGGTCCAAGAATCGGACACTTTCCTTAGTTTTTATTCATTTTTATATAGCTTGTGTCAAAAACTTAATCATAGTCTTTTTAATCATATCTGATAGCTCTTGGTTTTCCTGTCCGCAAAGCATAAAAGAAAGGCACATGGAGTCGGTCTCCGCTGCATGACTCAATTGTTGCACAGGGTAGGGGGAAATCGATCCTATGTACCAAAAAAAAAAGTGCCTTATCATGAATCTATGAGACGAAAAAAGAAAAAAAAAAACTCTTGATACTATAATCTTTTGTATTATTGTATTCTTCTCGTTTGACCAAAAATGTAAGGGATCTTTCATTAGACGATCCCTGTCTTACCGCACGTGACCCGACTTAGGGTATACAGAGTCCACACTAGCAGATGGAGGATCTGTTATGAAGAGTGATTGAAAATGTGTGTCACTCCAATGAAAAAGTAAGTGCAATTAAACTCTTCAGATGATATGCTGTAAACATTTCATGAATTTTCTGTGTAGGTTTGAAGAGTATGAACATAGGAGTGAGACGATACTCTACTCCGCGTACCCCTCATGGGAATGAAACACTCTTATATGGCATCATAATTTTATGTCATCTATGGTGAATGCCAAATCAGGATACACAAAAATACGCACTCCCATTAAATATCTAGTCGAATAGAGAATGTTTAGACGTTCAAATCTCTCTTTTTCGGGGGATCAGGATACATGTGTGGGTGTTCAGAGTCAACTTTTGTTCTTGAATTTTCAAGTCAACATACATATTCTTACTCCCGAATCTTCTACGTCTAAGACTTTTTATACATTATTCAGCCCACGTGCTTTTGTTATCAACAAGGGAAGGCTGCAATCAAAGCACTCATGTAAAAGAAAAGCCATACAACCGTGCGGCTTTTTGCCTCCTTATCTGGAAAACCAAAATAATATATATGGCCAGAGAATAGCGCTCACTGTGGATAGTCTCATTACTGTGTCATATGTTTGATTTTGCCAAAGTAAGTATGTCCCAAAAATTCCTCAAGAAAATAAAATGTCTGGAGATGAATAACTAACCCCCAGTCTTTGTCTGTTTTAGACAATTCGGAAATCGGATGGAAGTCTGTTGTCACCACACTTTTGATTGGAAAGTATACTTTTGAGACATACATTGCCTATAGACAACACCAAGTCTACAAAAAAACAATGCCACCCAAATCGGTCGAAAAAGAAATATCTCAAGATGTGTATTTGAAATCACAGAAGTATTCACGCGCTCGTTCCAGGTTTTCTTTCGAAAAAAACGCCTTTGATTTTGCCAAGGAACTTGTTTTTATTCAACTTGATATTTTGCCGAAGATATGGTCTTTGGCTAGCACTTTTTCCCTCCATTTGTCGAAATTTTCAATCATTGGCCGTATTTTTAGCACATCTGTGATCTCACAAAGTATAATTTTCTTTGTCATCACCACTGCAATTTCGTCCTTGAACTCTTTGCCATTCTCGTACTATGAGAATTTTGTTTTGGAGGAAAGATTTGGCTTTAACAAAAGTACTTTAAAAACATGGTTGATGGACTCATTCAAGTCTTTCACAGTAAATGCGTTGCTCGTTTCTCCTTTTATTTACGGCTTTTTTAAAATCGTCGACCGGTTTGAGACTTCGTTTGTATTTTATGGCTGTGTTTTTGTTTTCATTGCAGAACTTGCTCTCATAACCATCCTCCCAAATATTGTTTATCCTTTTTTCTACAAGTTTACTCCAATCGAAGAAGGCGAGCTAAAGCACGAAATTGAAGCATTGGCTAACAGGAATAACTTTAAAAATACCAACATTCATGTGATGAACGCTTCGAGCAGAACCTCTCACTCCAATGCCTTCTTTGTGGGATTGCCATGGGCCAAAAAAATTGTTCTTTTTGACACTTTGATCGAGAAAATGACCACTACACAGATTATATCCGTGTTGACGCACGAACTTGGACATTGGAAGTTGAACCACCTGCCGCAAATGTTGCTTTTCCACCAATTCTTAGCCTTCATTAACTTGGCGTTATTTCCCGGCTTTCTTAGAAACAAGTCTCTCTTTCATGCCTTTGGATTCACTGACGCAAGCCCTGCTTACATTGGGTTCTATTTGTTCACGTATGTGGGATTGCCTTTGAGTTGCGCAACTCAATTTCTTGGTAAACTTTTATCCAGGAAGAACGAGTACGAAGCGGATGCATTTGCAAAAGACCAAGGCTCCCCAAAAGAAATGGCTACCGCCTTAATCAAACTCAAGACTGAAAATATGGGTGCCATTGACAACGACTGGTTATACTCTGCTTATTATCACTCTCACCCAACTTTGATAGAGAGATTAAATGCTCTTGGATACGATTCCAATGAGAAGGTCGGAGACATCAAGTTGAAGATAGAGAGACTGAATGATGAATAATTGTGCTTGGCGAAACCTTTTTATTAGTATTATAGAATGCGGACAAAGTTTTCTGAATAAAGATTCGGTATTCTGTTGTTTTTTACGACCATAACTTCTTGGTGTCAACCTGATGTGTAGTAAGCTAAGCCTATCATTTAAACAAATCATCGATGACCAGGATATGTATCTTTTTAGAGAATCACTAATCAGAGAATCATTTATTAATTCCCCACCAGCTACCGACCCAAACTCTTCAAAATCATTTGTTTATCTATTTCCAATTATTCCTCACCCTTATGTCACCTTTTGAATCATTATATCTTATCACACATTGATAGATCTGGCTGCCTGCGACCTTCGTTGATAAAGCTGTCTTTCAATTATCTAATTTATCACCAAACCCCCAGTGTGAAACCACCCTAAATGTTTTCTCCTCGTGGGAAAGCTTCGCTAGGAGTTTCCGGATTCGGCTCTTGCACGTGATTCGGGGCACGTGTATGGTTCCAAGTCTTCCGAATCAACAAAAACAAAATTCCGGAGGGGCCGCGCTGAAAATTTCTGTTATCTTAGTAGGTCACGGGCAACCAACATCAAAAAAAATAAGCTTTTATTTCAAGGCCCCATTAGTTTTATTTCTTTTTTTGACTTTGTGTAAGATTTTTTTTTTCTTATCTCGAAAATAAATTTCAGAAAGAAATTTTCGTTTACCATTATCAAGACTTTATCTTCGAAAAATCAAGTGTTCCAAAATTAGCACTTCGGCGCGGGGATGCACGCGCAGACACCTGTTCGTATCAGTGTCAAAATTCCACGCCAAAATTCGACGCCAAGAATTGCTCGTGGAATTTCTGACCTTGTGTTCTAAGTCGAAAAGATTTCCCGGCACATTTATTTTAGATTTTCTTGCGGGGAAACTTATTCTGTATGATATATGATTTAGTTCAAAGGAAATAAAAAATAACTTAACTATAAGACCCAAACTACAATTTAAATGTCTTATTCCGATTTTTCTATTTTGGGTCGCCGAAAAGTCTAATCAAACAATACAAAAGATAACATTCGCGGCTTATCATTAGTACGGCATGAAGAGTTTTGCTATCACATCAAAACAAGGAGGAATTGCGTTCGCGGTGTTGATTGGAAATGACACAATTTCCACAGTGGGGTCAAAACTGATTTCAGGGTTTTTCGACGAAGTTGAAATTTTGGCAAAAGCCAGTAGCTCCTGCAAACTTTTTAAGTTTTATTTTCCTTTTAAGGAAATATAGAAGTGGTTGTCTGCAGCTAAAAGGTTTCGGATTTTTTTTTTTTTTTGTTTTTCATTTCTATTTTTTCTTCAGGTGTGGATGAAGAGATAAGGTCAACTCAGAGCCGCACGCGGCCCCAAAAATGAGCACAACTGCCGAATTGTGCCACAGGAATATGTCAATATAGCTATATACGAGACCTGTCAAAAAAGATGCATGATGCCGTATGACCCAAAGGCTTGAAATAGTCTTATCTATTGTACAAAATGACAGTTGATTTACGAGAAATGCAGGTAATAAATATGAGGTCATAACCTCCCAATCTCTTAAAAATTGCTTGTTCTTTAGAAGCTTTGAAACAAAAGTCTGTACCGGATCAATTGGCTTACAATGACTTCTGAAAAACACCACCCTACTTTGAATGTTGAAAGTTTGTCTTCGGAAGATGCACATTCTAGAGTGCTGGACACTTTGAGAGCAGTGACATCCCATCCAATGTCTATCAATGATGTTGCTCAGGAATTTAACCAAGAGGAAAAACTTTACATCTTGAAAAAACTTAATTACGAGACCTTAGTGGATTTAGAGAATCTTCCTGTATCTGCTTCTTACTTGTTGGAAAAGATTGAACAGTTATCGGTCAATGATGCCGTGAACATCCTTCAAGAGTTTGTGGTTGAGCATGCTGATGATGTTAACATTCGTACTGAGGACTTCGAGTACATCGAAAAATTGGTTGCATTTTCTCCTGCAAGATCTGGGATTGGAATCGATGCTGCCTTTGACAAAAAGAGGGGTATTGTTGAAAAAGTCAGACAAGAAAATGAATGGAATGATCAAGTTCATGGCAATCACGAGATTTTTGATTGGGAATTGCAAGTCAGAACTGAGGCTGGTATCATTGAGTTTCATTCTCCTTATCCGGAAGTGAGAGCCGTGACTGATCCATATGATGACACGGAAATTCCTTGTGAAACTCTTAGAATGTATATTGTGGGTATCATTTGGACTGCAATTGGTTCTTTCATCAATGCTTTCTTCACTGAGAGACAGCCTGGTATCTCCTTAGACTCCTCAGTGGTGCAAGTGTTTCTTTATCCTAGTGGTTTGTTGTTGGCTTGGATCTTGCCAAAATACAAGCTCAAGCTTTGGAAGTGGTCCGTCGATTTGAACCCTGGCCCATGGAATTACAAAGAGCAGATGTTGGCCACTTTACTTTACTCGGTTTCAAGTGGAGTTCCATATGTGTCTGACAACATCGCAGTCATGAAAATGCCAATTTTCTATCACGTTAAGTGGGTCACATGGGGCTACCAGATCTTGTTGATCTTTTCTACTCAATTCATGGGTTTCGGTTTTGCTGGTATCATGAGAAAGATTGTTGTCTACCCAATTCGTTCTATTTGGCCAAGTGTGTTGCCTACACTTGCGTTGAACAAAGCTTTGTTGCAAAGTGAACCAAGGGAAAACATTAATGGATGGAAAATCTCGAGATACAACTTTTTCTTCATTACTTTCATTGCATCGTTTCTCTGGTATTGGTTTCCTGACTATATCTTCCAAGCTTTGTCAACTTTTAACTGGATCACTTGGATAGCCCCTAATAATGCCAATTTGGCTAATATCACTGGATCTGTCAATGGCTTGGGTCTTAATCCTATCACCACATTTGACTGGAACATTATCAGTTTCAATCTGCCCTTAGCAATTCCATTCTACTCTCAGCTTAACCAGTACATCGGTTCCATAATTGCATTTTTCAGTATCATTGGAGTATGGTATACTAATTACAAATGGACGGGCTATTTACAGGTCAACTCTAATGACTTGTTCACGAATACTGGTGCTAATTACGATGTAACACAAGTTCTTAATAGTGAAAACTTGTTGGACAAGGCTAAGTACGATGCTTACGGTCCACCATTTTACACTGCGGCGAATTTGGTTAGTTACGGTGCTTTCTTTGCAATCTATCCATTCACTATGATTTACATGGGCTTGACACAGTGGTCGCATCTTAAAGTTGCATTCGGTGGCCTTTGGGCTTCAATTAAAGACTTCAGGAGATCCAATTTTGAAGATCACCATGACTCCTTTTCAAAATCCATGCGTAAATACAAGGAGGTTCCTGAGTGGTGGTTTTTGATTATTTTGGTTATTTCAATTGTTTTGGGAATTCTTTGTATCAAATTGTATCCTATGGAGACCCCTGTGTGGAGTGTCTTTTTTGCCGTTGCCATTAACTTTGTGTTTTTGATTCCACTTACTATTCTTGGATCCATCACTGGTTTTACTTTTGGTCTCAATGTTTTGGTTGAGTTGATTGTTGGTTATGCTTTGCCAGGCAATGGTATGGCTTTGATGTTCATTAAGGCGTTGGGTTACAATATTGACGGACAGGCACAGAACTATATTACTGACCAGAAGACAGCGCACTACGTCAGCATTCCCCCAAGATCTTTGTTTCGGGCACAAATGATTTCTACAGTGGTCAGTTGTTTTATCAGTTTGGCAGTTTTCAACTTTTCTATTGATAACATCAAGGAATATTGCTTGCCTCATCAAGAACAAAAGTTCACTTGTCCAAATGCAAACACTTATTACGCCTCTTCTGTTGTCTGGGGTGTCATTGGCCCCAAGAGAGTCTTTTCTGGCCTTTACCCTATTTTGAAATGGTGTTTCTTGATCGGTGCCTTGTTGGCACCACTTTTCTT
>JAJMCO010000239.1:0-18827 GCA_030573015.1 Metschnikowia peoriensis | reverse complement strand
CTTTCCACTCCTTTTTCAAAACAATTGGCTCGAACTGATCCTTCAGGAATCTTTGACATATTTTCTTCTTGTCAATATGCCGGTTATTCCCAGATCGCAAGGTCAAAGGGCTCTTGGAGCAGCAGCAGTGTTTTTTGCACTTTTGCTTCTTTATTCTTTCGCAAATAGCGGGGCCATTGGTTCATTTTCAAATCTGCCGGTGATTTATGTGGACTCTCAAACGGGGAAAGTCATCCAAAATTTCGATGCTAAACGGTTGCCTCTTTCAAATCCCGAGCAGGTATTACCCGCAGGTTCTACCGATAAACCTGTCAAAAACTCTGCCGATGAACAAAAGGCGGGGCTTCAACAAATTGATAGCCAGCAAAAAGACTCGAAACCTCAAGATTTTGTTTACCCGGGCAAAAGGGTCAAGGCCACGTTTGTCTCTTTAGCAAGAAACAGAGAACTTTACGATTTGGTCGAGGCGATTCGTCATGTTGAAGACAGATTCAACCGCAAATTCCGCTACGACTGGGTGTTTTTAAACGACGAGCCCTTCACCGAAGAATTTAAAAATGTAGTAGGTTCAATCGTGTCTGGAAAGGCCAAATTTGGGCTTGTGCCAAAGGAACACTGGAGTTACCCGGACTGGATTGACCAGCAAAAGGCAGCTAAAACACGTGAGGATATGAAAAACGCAAAAATCATCTATGGAGATTCGGAATCTTACAGGCACATGTGTCGCTACGAATCCGGTTTCTTTTTCAGACATCCATTGATGGAAGAGTACGACTGGTATTGGCGTGTGGAACCGGGTATTAAGATCCATTGTGACTTGGAGTATGATTTGTTCAAGTACATGGAAGATAACGATAAAGTTTATGGATTCACAATCTCTCTTCATGAATACGAGGCAACCATCCCCACCCTTTGGAAGCATACCAAAGACTTTTTGAAGTTGCATCCGGAATATAAAGCCAAAGACAACTTTATGAAATTCATTAGTGAAGACCATGGTGCGACATTTAATTTGTGCCATTTCTGGTCGAATTTCGAGGTGGCACTGACAAAGTTTTTCAAGTCCAAGGCATACCTCGACTACTTCGAGTATCTTGACAAACAAGGTGGGTTTTTCTATGAACGTTGGGGAGATGCCCCTATACACTCGATTGCCGTGTCGTTATTTTTGTCCAAAGACAAAATCCACTACTTCGAGGATGTGGGTTATAAACATGGGCCTTATACTCAATGTCCCTTGAACGATGAGTTTAGATACAAGAACAAGTGCTCGTGCCATCCAACCCTGGATTTCACTTTCCGTGGGTATAGTTGTGGAAGACAATATTACGATGCCATGGGTCTTGAAAAACCAAAGGAATGGATTAATTACACTAATTAGAGAGATATTGTGGAAAAAAGGAAGACATGTTATCACCACTATACTTACCTCAAATGTATGGAATAATCACATTCATGGAGTAAACAACTCCTCAACATGTGGCTTTCTCTGGCACCAAATTCAGCACCTTCAGAAACGCACACTACATGTGGCGAGCTAGCACAAAAAGTGCACCAATACAATCGATAGATAGTTAAACACGTTTAGGAATAATATGTGACTTATAAAATGACTTAGTGCTTTATCGATACTGTAGGACTATAAAAAAAAACATTAAGAGAATGTACAGTCATAAAAATTATAAAGGAATATTGTACATCTCGGAAAATGTAGCAAATTTCGAAGCCTTATTCTTTGAGACACTGAGTACTTTTGTGAGAACTGGAATTCTCGGATCCCCAAATGGAGTAAGTAGAGCAATATATTTGAAAAATTAGATAACACGGAAACACAATCAAAAATAATAAATAGTAATAAGAGTAATAATATTAATAATAATTATAACAACGAAAAGAAGCGGACGACAAAAATCAACAACAATAGAAAATTAGATAATCATCCGAATTCGAATAAGATCAGAGAGCTTTTCAAAATACAAAGTGAATCTCGTTTTCAGACGCGTTGCACATTCTCCCACATTTTTTTTTTTGTTTCTTTTTTTTGCTGGCGACGCGACCCAAACTAACCTCAAGCTTCGAGAAACTTTACCTTTTTTTTTTTTTTTATTTTTGATGCGCTGTCCTTTTGTCGATTGCGGTATGCACGCATGCGAGTCACCGCCGCCACGTCTTGGCAAAAAATAACCTTACTAAAAATACCTTTCAATTTTTTCCTTCCAAGATCAAGAAAAAAAAAACTAGTTCTAGAGCGCCCGCTTTACTCTTGGCATGGGCCCGTATAATTACCGCTTTTTGTGATGTGGCAGTCAAACACTTTTTTCTTCTTTCTTCATGTTTTTGCGCCTCCTTGTGTTTGAATAGCACTTGATCAAAAGCCAAACTGCTACTGCCACTGAATAAGTAAGGCACATAGATGAAAGTGCACTTGAAAACAACACACGAGCCAATCAGCGCAAAACACGGCGCGCTAGGTGTAGTCCCCTCGCGTCTTCAGTCCTGTGTGTATAGGAATATACCTGCACATACGCAAACTTTTCGGGCGTCGCTTGCTGTATCTCCGGCATGTGGATCTGGAAATGGGTGTCCCATGTCCCCAGCTGTGAATTCCCCCATTGTTCGTCAATTGTCGCGACACGCTGTCTCTCTCTCTCTCTCTCTCTCGCGCCCCACTAGCCGCAGTACTCCACCTCAGACAATCTCCTTCTTTCTTTCCCTTTCTTTCCTTTCTTTTTTCCTTATCCTTGATAAATAAGACCTCACGGTAACACTTGTTCTTGACGATCCACCACCAACCATGGCGTCCTCAAGATCCAATGCCCGTCTTATCAGATTCGGCATTTTTGCCCTAGTCTTGATTTTCTGTGGATACATTCTTACTAAAGGCTCGTCTTATCCTCTTGCCCCTGGCGGCTCCAGTGTTGTGGACTCTGCCCCTGCAAATGCAGCCAAAGATGTGAAAGAAGTGCCAAAAAACGCCGGTGTGCAAAAAGCCGCCGGCTCCTCTTCGAATTCTGGCGCTGGAGCCAAGGCTGCTGCCCCTGGTTCTGCAGGTAAAGTTAAGGCCACGTTTGTTACTTTGGCCAGAAACTCCGACTTGAATGGCTTGTCGCAATCGATCGGTTTCATCGAAGACAAGTTCAACCAGAAGTACCATTACGACTGGGTTTTCTTGAACGACGAGCCCTTCAGCGAGGACTTCAAGCTGTCGATTAGAGCTCTTGTTTCCGGTACTGCCAAATTCGGTCTTATTCCTAAAGAACACTGGTCGTACCCTGAATGGATCGACTTGGAGAAAGCTGCTCTCACCAGAGAGAACATGAAGCACGTGATTTACGGTGACTCCGTTTCGTACAGACACATGTGTAGATTTGAGTCCGGCTTCTTCTTTAGACACGAGTTGTTGGCTGAGTACGAGTACTACTGGCGTGTGGAGCCCGACATCAAGATCTTCTGTGACATCGACTACGACGTTTTCCAATACATGAAGGACAACGACAAGTGGTACGGCTGGACCATCTCGTTGCCTGAGTACAAAGAGACGATTCCTACCTTGTGGGAAACCACCAAGAACTTCATGAAGGAGAACCCTAAGTATGTGGCCAAGGACAACAACATGGCGTGGATTTCCGACGATAACGGAGAGTCTTACAACGGTTGTCACTTCTGGTCCAACTTCGAAGTGGGTAAGTTGGATTTCTGGAACTCGGAGGCCTACATGAAGTACTTTGAGTATTTGGACAAGGCCGGTGGATTCTTCTACGAGAGATGGGGTGATGCGCCCGTGCACTCGATTGCCGCGTCGCTTTTCATGCCTAGAGACAAGCTTCACTTCTTCCATGATGTTGGATACTTCCACACGCCTTTCAACAACTGTCCTGTTGATGAAGAAACAAGAAAGGCCAAGAGCTGCTCGTGTGATCCTACGATCGACTTCACCTGGAGACCTTACTCGTGTACACCTAAGTACTTCACCCAGCACGGCATGAAGAGACCTAAGGGCTGGGAGAACTTCACCTCGTAGACTAGATTGATAACTGCTGAGGGGGACCTGCTTGCTTCTCTCCATCTAAATTATAGGAAGAAAATAAGAATAAGTAAATAAATACATTTCCATTTATTACTCGGACAAGAAGCCTGGACTCAGATAGAGGTGAGAGAAATACGAGGCCAATATCTCGAAATCCTGACTTCAAATCCACAAACCAAAAATAGAACAGAGAAAAGTATCGGCAGTTGAAACCGGGCTGTGAGCATCCCGTGTATCAGAAAACTAAGTGCATTCTGTTTTTTTTTTTCATTGTTTGGGGTGACTGTTTGAAATTCAAACTGATAACACACGCGCTATCGAAAGGAGTAAAAATCCTTCGCGTGAAATAAAAGAGGCAACACGCGTATATATGTGAAACTTTTGTAATGTAAAACGTCACCGGGGATTGTATACGGTTGCGACTTGAATGCTCCTTTTCACAAGCCATTGCCGAGAAAAAAAAGAAAAAAAAAAAAAAAAAGCCTATTCCCACCGTAAAAGCACATCGCGTACTTGTGGCATTATGCGCTATAGCGGAAGGTGTCTGTCTGACAAATCTGAAACAGTTCTCAGTCAGTCTTGGCCGTTTGGTGCGTGTGTGCAACACTACCACAAGCATTTTCCCCCAACGATTAACTACAAATTTTCCGTCTGTTTATTAAGTCATTTACTAAAACTTACATGCATAGGAATAATCCACATTCCCCAATCCCTGTTTACTTTTCCTTTAAACTTTTGCGGCGGTGAAGGCCATTGGCCGCCAAGAATGTGCGTTCCGTGAATCGCTATCTGCTTTGGGCAAAACCCACTCTGTTTCATATTCGACGCATTGCAGAGCCATTTAAGCCTCGAATTCGCGCTCGGTTACTTAGCAAGTGTTGCAATGTGGCACTTCCGGCACATGGGGGCCAGCAACCAAGTGATACTTGAGTTTCGAGTATTCGGGGATGAATTGATTGTGTGATTAGTAGTTTTTTTTTTTTTTTTTTTTTTTTTTTTTTTTTTTTTTTTTTTTTTTTCAATCCTTTCCCCAAGAATATACTTTGCTTGGGTCATTTTTGATGAGCTCAAACGCGTTTTCAATGACTCTTTCTTGCCGAATGAATCTTCTTAACCTGCCGTTCATGCCATAAGACACGAGTCGCGTTTAGAGTAGCAAATTCCAAGATAAAACTCATCGACGCACTTTTTCACTGGCCACATGAAGGTTTCAGCAAAGAAAGCCCCCCTTCGCAATTATCTTATTAGCGCAATGCCTCATCGCAGTTTTTTCCTACATTCCTCCTTACTATTCATACAGTACACATTATTGTGGAATGTAAGGGAATGTGATAAATGCAAAGCAGTACTGAGATATTCCCTGTAATTTTTCTTCTTTTCCTCTTTAATCGTATGAAATTATGTTAAAACAAATCGATAAATAAGATTTGTGGCGACTCGGGGAAGCCCTCATTTTGGGAAAGGCCACTTTTCTTTTTCCAGTGGCTGCGGTACTGCCGCCTTTTTCTCAGTCTCAATTCTGTTTCATAATCACCGTATTCCTGTATCTGAGCTACAATCACAGTACGAATATAATTCCGAGACCGCTCCCAGACTCAGTGTGACGTCAACCTCAAATAGGGTTTTTTTAAATAAGCCCTTGTATCACGTCACTACGGTACGCCCCCGTTTGAAAAGAAAGAAAGGAAAAAAAAAATTCAGTTATATATATATAAGAACGATGTCCGTTGGCGAAAAACCCCGGCCACCACTGCTTGTGCTCTCCAACGACAAGACAAAATCCGATATGATCATGAGAATTGTTAGCCCCATCACACCGCAGTTTGTCAACCTGGACATGCGGGACACATTAAAAATCAGCGAAGTTATACGTCTACAGCAGAACGAGCTTATAGCCTCTGGGAAATATGAACAGACTCGCACTCCCCGTGTCACGTTGGGCCATACCCCTGCTTCTTCTAACTGGCTGGATGCATCACCGTCACGTGCCAGGGTACTGAGCGAGGACAGCGAAGCCATTGACGACGCAGCCAAGGTTTCTGAAATGCCGACTATGTCTATGTCTATGCCTATAGAAATCAATACTGAATGCGGTGACGAGGGTCTGGATCGTGGCCAAGAAGACGTGGGCTCTGACACTAGCCTGGCAGACGACTCGGAGGTTTTGAGGCTTAGCAGCGCGTTATCTCGCAAGACATTAAAAAGAAATAACACTCCAGGTCCTCTCCGCATAACTCCCAAGGCATATGCTGCAAATATGGCCCCGTTGATCAATTCCGCCCCCATGCGTTCGATGTATGGGGTGCATACTCTTCGTAGAGCACCCATGCGTTATGCATACCCCCCTATTGGCTATCCCGCCATGCCGCAAACTGCAGTACATTACATGCCCACACCTATACGGCGTAGTGTAGGCCTTCCAGCAGATAAAGTGACAAAACCTTTTCTGCCACGAGCAGTATCTGCGCGGCGGAGGAAACCTGTTTTGGACGTGTTCGAGGGACAGGTGGCCAAACTAGCGCCCATGCCCTCGCAGCCTCCTTCAGCACAGCGTGAGAATTTTGACGTGAGTCATAGCGAGGACGAAAAGGCTACGCAAGAGGAAATGGAAGAAATGGAATTAAAGCACAAAAAGGCCGCTTCGGCATTTAAAGGCAGTATTTCGTTTAACGACGAGTCGGCGTTTAAGTTTACAATATTCAAGGGCAACGAGAGCAGTGACGCAAAGAAAAAGTTTATGGAAATCTGCGAGACCACATGGGATAAGTACATGGCCACACTAGATGATGCCTAAGGTGTGAGATGTTTGTGATTCAAGACTCTTTCGATGATAATGATGTGTTTTTATGTGTTTTGTTTTGTTATGTTTTTCTTTTTGCTTTTTTTTTTGTCATTTTCTTTCTTTTTTTTTGTGTGTGTGCTGTGTATCTCTCGCTCACCATTCTATCGCTTGAGTTTGTATGAGAATGTAATCATGTCACCTAATGTTCAGTAAATTATTTGGTTTATTAATTTGCAGTAATTATTTCATAAGCCCGGAACTTGTACTTGAAGATTACTAACAGCTTTTTTTAATAGACGGGGCCAGATTATGAAAGAGTCTGAGGTTCAGAATAAGTGCTTTTCACCTAAACTTTCAATAAAAAAGCAGCTGAATACACCAAAATGGAAAAGAAAAAGAAAGAGATAGAGACACGTCAACAAACTCCTTGAATTTTTGCTTATATCCAATATGCCAACACTTGAAAACATTTATATATAAAGACCCAAAGTTAACCAGACCTAAGTTCTCGGCTCTATCCGTCACGTGACCCGCACCTTAAGCATGAGCGACGGCAAATCACTCACTGGAAAAGCAAAGAGATATCTAGCACTGGCATTAAAGAACAAAAAAAAAAAGAAAAAACCATTTTACCACATATTAAAAAACAAAAAGAAAAAAAATCGAAAGCATGCTAATGAAGAGGTCGTTGCTTATGGCAGCAAGATCGGCCCGCAGTGGGATGCAGCCAGCTTGGACTGCCGTACCTATTACTCGTTGCATTTCACATAGAAGTTTCTCTTCGTTCCATAGATTACAACTTCACAGCAGTCGCAGTTTATTGAACAGTCTGAAAAAGAACGATGTGGAGAAAGAAAATGAAAAAAAACTGACAAAGCCGTCGGAAACCGCCACCAACCCTGAGCTGGCGCAAAATGAAGAAGAGAAAGAGACACAGAAACAGAAACAGAAACCACTGGTGGAAGAGGATAAAATGAGAAAGCATCTTGAGGAAATGTTGAAAAACAATCCAAATCTCAAGAAGGTAAAGATGGTCGAGATTAATGGCGCCACCATCGCGAAAGTTGCGCTTGGATTCACGATTTTCACCACTTTGCTTACCATTTATTTCTTGTCGGAACAACAAGCACATGACGAACTTTCGTTCCAGGATTTCCAGAACCGGTATCTCTCCAAGGGCTTGGTCACAAAGCTTACGGTGATCAATAAGTTTGCTGTAGAGGCCGAACTCATCAGAGGCGCATTTTCTGACGAAACAGTCCAAGGTCCCGATGGCCATCCAGTAGTTATTTTCACAATTGGATCCGTGGAAATTTTCGAGGAAGAAATGAACGCAATCCAGGATAAGTTGGGCATTCCTGTTGAGGAGCGCTTGCCGATCCTGTATGTGGAAAGAGGCTCTTGGCTCAATATGTTGCTTCCGATTTTGCCCACGGTTTTGTTGATTGGTGGTTTATGGTATATCACTACTAAACGTGCACTGGCTCAAGGCGGTGCAGGCGGCGGTCCCGGTGGACTTTTCAAGATCGGGAAATCGAAGGCCAAGTTGTTCAATCAGGAAACCGACGTGAAAATCAAATTTAAGGATGTGGCCGGATGTGAAGAATCAAAGGAGGAAATCATGGAATTTGTCAAGTTTTTGCAGGATCCCATGAAGTACGAGAAACTTGGAGCCAAGATCCCAAGAGGCGCCATTCTCTCCGGACCCCCAGGTACCGGAAAAACGCTTTTGGCCAAGGCTACTGCTGGTGAAGCCGGCGTTCCTTTCTTGTCTGTTTCTGGTTCTGAGTTTGTCGAAATGTTTGTTGGTGTAGGTGCCTCGCGTGTGCGTGATCTTTTCAAAACTGCTCGTGAAATGGCTCCTTCCATTATTTTCGTCGATGAAATCGATGCCATTGGTAAAGAAAGAGGTAACGGTCGTATGGGTGGAAACGACGAAAGGGAAAATACTTTGAATCAGTTGCTTGTGGAAATGGACGGATTTGAGGACTCCGATCACGTGGTTGTTTTGGCCGGTACAAACCGTTCTGATATTTTGGATAAGGCGTTGTTAAGACCAGGCAGATTTGACAGACACATTTCCATTGATACTCCCGATATCGAGGGAAGAAAGGCCATTTTCCAGGTCCATTTATCGAAAATCACATTGAAATCCGTTGAGGATATCAAGGCAAGCCACAATGATGTTGACTACAGCAAGTACCACCAGTTGATCGATGATGCGATTGCACAATTGGCCGGAAGATTGGCTGCTTTGACCCCAGGTTTTGCTGGTGCTGACATTGCCAATTGTTGTAATGAAGGTGCCTTGATTGCTGCGAGAGACGACTCTCTGTCGGTCGACGTGTTCCATTTTGAACAAGCCATCGAAAGAGTTATTGCAGGTTTGGAGAAGAAATCCAGAATCTTGAGCCCCGAGGAGAAGAAGACTGTGGCATACCATGAAGCAGGACATGCTATTTGTGGATGGTTCTTGGAATTTGCGGATCCTTTAGTCAAGGTTTCAATCATTCCCAGAGGACAAGGTGCGTTGGGATATGCTCAATACTTGCCCAAGGACCAATACTTGGTTTCTGAGGAACAATTTAAGCACAGAATGATTATGACGTTGGGAGGCAGAGTTAGCGAGGAATTGCACTTTGAGTCTGTTACCAGCGGTGCTTCTGACGATTTCAAGAAAATCACCCAGATGGCCCAATCCATGATTTTGAAGTTAGGAATGTCCAAAAAACTCGGTAACGTCTACTTTGATAATGGCGACGAAAATGGAGGCATGAAGGTCCACAACTTATATTCCGAGACCACTGCTCGTGTTATTGATGAAGAAGTCAAGCGTTACATTGACGAGGCATACGTTGCGTGCAAAAAATTGTTGACGGAAAAGCTCGATTTGGTTGACAAGGTTGCACAAGAAGTGTTTAAGAAGGAGGTGTTGACCAGAGAAGATATGATTAAGATCTGTGGTCCTCGCCCATTCCCAGAAAGAAATGACGCTTTTGACAAGTATCTTCTGGGAGAAGATGCTTTCAAGGGTAAGCCATCCGCGTGAACTTCCCTTGAATCTATACGAATAGACGTCTGTAAATAGTCACAAACAATATATATATAACACTACATTGAATTATAATTGCATGGCCAGTAGGCTCTCACTAATTTATTCTTGATGTTACGTTTAGGCTCGTTGCGTATGTTCATTGTCAATCATCTTTAAATAGCTCGTCGATTGAGGAGTATCCCTTATCTTCGCCCACTTCCCCTTCTCCTAAATCTTCAGCAGCACCTGTATCAAGAATATTGAGTTTAGGGACGTTTGCAAGAGCAATAGCGTCGGATTTCTGTAATTTGATGCGTTTGCTCGGAGAAGTCTCTAGTTGGTTGTCCAAAAAAACGTCTTTATATGAGATATCTGCTCCAGATTCAGTGATACTGAGGCCCGAGGTCGAATCACTGAATTCATCATCAAAATCTTCAATGTTGTTGATCTTGCTTGATATTCTAGGGTCCCTTCTATCACAATCATGAGACTTCATATGCTCATGAAATTCGTGGTAGCTTGTGTCGGTCATAAATTCACATCCTAAAAGAGGACAAAGAAGAACCTGCTTTCTAGAAGAACAGAGCCTCGGACTCTGTTTTCGGTGTTTGTCTAAATGTTTCTTGTCAATAAATAGTTTGCGGCATTTCCCCGAATGTAGATACTGTCCACAAATGTATGGCTGTTTAGGCGGAAGTTCTGGTTTTAGAGGAAAATGTACGTTGAGTTTTGGAATGGTGTCTCCTGGAATGAAAAAGTTATGCAGTTTTCGTGTTTGCACGGGGTACCCAATTTGGTTTAGTTCTGGTGAATGTGAGGATATAAGATGTTCTCGGTATGATGCCTTACTACTTGAATTATAGCGGCATCCATAGAATGCACAGTTGAAGAAGGAAATAGGCGGGGCTTCTGGGAATTCCGTAAACAGAAACAGCTCGTCGTATTCGTAGTGTTGCTGTTGCTGTTGCTGTTGCTGTTCCTGTGTATCATCATTGTCTTCTATTTTGACTGTATTTTCAGCCGGGAAATGAAGTTTTGGTGGATTTTCAACACGTGGTCGTAGATGCAAATTAACTTCAAGATCCGGAGTATCGGTATCTCTGTGAAACGATCGCGTCGGGCTTTTAAGCGATTCGAAATTTGGAGAAGAATCGAGAGCCAGGAGTTTTTGCTTTAATGGGCTTGTTTCTGGTGTATTTAACCGCTGTCCATAGCCCAAAATAAGACTATTGTTTTTTGTTGGTGAAGATTTCATCAGACTAAGTGCAGAAGAAGAATTTGTCCTCTGTTTTTTCGTAGGAGATGGGCTTAAAAGCAGTATATTATCGGGCAATACTTTGGCCCCAACATCTAGTCGTTGCATCTTTTCATTATAAAATTTGGAGGAGGCCTTGAGCCGTTCTTGCTCCTCGTGTCGAAGCCGTCTTCTGATTTTTTCTGCATGTTTGTGTTTCCGAAGTTCTTTTTCAAATTGATCATCAACTGCCCATATGCTCGAGATCGCAAATCGCTTGTTCTTAGTATCGGCAAATGAACGCAAATGGCCGTTATCCGTAACAATTTTGCCTGTGTGCAAGTCTATTTCATCGCTTTCTTTACTATCGTCGATTTTCAGATACTTGGCAATGATATCGTCCCATCTTTGGTGTAATCGATTGATGTTTTCGGTCTTCAACCTTGAAATATCGGTTTCCGACGGCGTGTTTTCGCCTTGCCAACACAACTCATTGGGCACGTGGTTTTCTTCGGACGTATCATACTCTGAGCTTTCGTCAAGCGAGATCAGACGCTCATAATTCGAAAGATTGTGGGCCATATTGATGGAATGAATTTGTTGTTTTGTTAACTGTATGCTCGTGCCCGGAGATCTGGTCACGTGAACAGAGGCTACAATGTGTGGCCAGTGCATTTGACTGAAAAAAATAAAATAAAATAAAAAAAGAAGTTTTTCAATGCTTGTAAAATTAGAAGATTTTTAACTAAAATTTTTAGAAAGAGCTGAGAAGGGTGATATATAGATATCATGTATTCTGTCCAATTTTTGGAGACACAACTTGAACATCTTAACCATTTCTATGTGAGCTCTGAGCACTGAGCACTGAGCATACAGTGTAGTAAGAAAAAGAACCAAGAAAGAGAAACAATGAACACGAGGAAAAACCTAGATAATCAAAAAACAATCATTATTTCAAAGGCCTATTTGTGTATATTATATATCATCGATCAAACAAATTCAAAGAAAAGATCATGAGCCAAAAAAAAAAAAAAAAAAAGAAAAGGACCCTCCCAATCAGTGTTGCGCGTTACGGCCGTTTTACGGGAAAATCACGATTTACAATTTAGATTACGGTTCTGAGGGCTACCGTTATCGTAGCAGTAATCGTTAATCGTAAATTTGTCGTAACTTATCGTAATTCTATCATAATTTTTCACCAAATTTCTCAATTTGCCATCAATTTCCGTGATTCAAGCTCTCAGATACTTGATTCAAGTCCACAAACGACTTGTCACCATCTATCAACACAAATTTCACATCACTTAAAAAATAAATATATTTATTTCAACATTTTATACCGTTTCATGGATTCCACCAATACCAATTGCTAATTTCAGAGCAAAATACTTAGACTGTGTGATGACTGAAGATGCAAGCTACTCGATATACTTGTCGAATCCTTTATGATGCATTTCACCAACTTCTTCAGAAATACTTCTCGCTTCTCAAAACATTTAAGTTTTTAGTCTGGATGAAGTACGGTAGCAATGGAAAAGAAGCAGAATATCACCACAATCATTCTCATAAATGAAAAAATTAATGATAAAGCTTCTCCCAATATCTACTTTTCATTGACCGTGTGCGTGCGCTCGTTATTCTTATTCGCGTCCCAGCACTTGCGAAACGCCTCCATTTGCCCAAGACATTTGCGCCAATCTCCCTCATCTGCATGACACAACTGGAGAGCCAAGTTTTCCTCATAACATCCGGTGTTTAGGATCCGCTGATCCCACTCGTCGGGTGCATCGTCGTCCTCGGGCTGGGTCACGTGTGCGGCTGGTTTCATTGGGCAATAAGAAAAGAAAAAAGGGTTGTTTAAGTCTAATCTAATTTGAACAATTTTGCTTTTCTCGCTCTCAAGCTCTGTGTGCACTATTTTTTTTTTTTTTCCGTATAGCTATGTAGTATGTACACTGTAACGTGTTAATTGGGAAAAGACATGAATCTCTTCAAGAGACTTCAAAATAGTTTTGTTTTCTGAGTATACACTAAATTTTCTCTGTACATCATTGCTGAAATATACGCAATCGCAGAGTAGAATCAATCCAATTGTAGTTCCAAAACGTCCTAATTCAAAAATGGGAAAAACTATTACTTTTTGATAAGTTCACGATGTTAAGGAACTTATTCCCAAATATGATCGTAGGTCGTGAGTTTTCGAAATTTACAGGATTTTAGTTCTTTGCATGCAATTACATTAACACATGAAGCGTTTCTCCCCGTTATTAACAATCTAAATTATAACACCCGTCTACACCTCGATTCTCCTTCTCTTTCTAGCTGTCTCCACTGTATAAGTGAGTTGACGTTCACCTTCTTTATTTCTTTTTTTTTTTTTGCCACAGACGGCCAAAGCCAAAGTCCTTGTCAGTGTCAGTGTCAGTGTCAGTTTCAGTGTCAGTGGAGCCTAAAATCCAAAGCCACTTTTGGAATAAGCCATGGGTTTAAGGTCGGGATGCGGAACAGCAGAAAACGTCTCAATGTCCAATGACCACGGACAATTAGGATCCTCGGCCAATCTGTAACCTTCACCATTATCAGATTTCAAATCATACAGGGCGTTTTCCGTGATATGAACCACACCACCTAAGTTGCCGGTCGAATCACAGTAGTTAGGAGCACTGAACACGGTGATAAGACGTCCGTTATGTTCCACTTCCACACCTTGCATCCGGACTTCGTGTGAACGCAACACCTTACGGATTTTGTTACTTAAGCAGAAACGCTCGGTGATATCGGGCCCAAACTGGATTCCCAAACCACGTTTGGAAGGCGAACGGCCGTTTTCTGGCTGTGGGTCTGTCCAAAGCAACTCCATCGCAAGCCCCTCACGTGATGGCTGGGACGAGCCGGAAGGGGGGAACCGGTTGATTGCCTTTATATCATTGAGCGTGACCTTATCGTTAGAAAACAAGCCTCCATGCATGACCAAATACAGCTGGTTGATCAAAGTGGCCAATGGGAGAGCACCAAACGACTCGGCAAAAGCTTCAAACACTTTCTTCGAGTATTTGGCCTCACACTCATCGGTAAAGCCATAAGTTTTGTTCATATCGTTGGTCTCGTGATTACCCCTATTAATAAATACCGATTTGGGGTATAAAATCTTGAGCACATAGAGATAAAGCGCCACCTCACATGACCACGAACCCCTGTCCACAAAGTCACCATTGAATAAATACACGTGGTTTTCCGACACGTGGCCAAAACGCAGGAAAAGATTCAACACATCGAAAAACTGGCCATGGGTATCGCCCACTACCGTTACTTTCGTGCCATTTTGCAAAACAATCTCATCTTTGTTAGCACCCGTGGCACCAAGCTTGCTGTGCGGTAGCGTGATTTCCACCAAAGACTGTTCGTTCTTGCAAATTTCGTGAACTTTGGCCACAATAGCAAAAACGTGTTTTTTGGGGAGTTTGCCTCCATCTTTGAAGAGCTGGATCATGTATTTAAGGTACAGCTGGTCCAATCCTTCAATGTTGACCGAAACCTCGCCTTGCTTGGTTTTGGCCTTTTGCAGGGTGATTTCCAACTGAGGACCAGTCCAGGATTTCTCAATCAACATTCCTTCGTAGTCTACACTATATATAACCGAGGTTTTATCGTCGCCGGCTATCGCCCGTTCAAACGCCTGTTTCTTCAAATAATTGCCACATTGTTTCAAGTTTTCGGCCGTGGCACGGTCACCAGGCACTTTCTGCAAAAGAATCTTGAAGTTGGTTTGGGCCTCTTTATAGTTCAAAAGTGCCATCAACGAAACACCTTTACGATAATATGCCTTTACAAAAGTCGGGTCTACTTTCAACGCAGCATCACAATCTGCTATCGCCAGTCCATAACTCTCCATCTTAATGTGCACTTGGGCACGATTCGAATAAAACACCGGATTTGACCCATCTATCTCTATAGCCTGTGTGTAGGCGTCGATCGCTTCCTGGTACTTGTGCTGCTTAAGAAAAGCGTTTCCTTGGTCTTTTAAGGCCACTGCCTGGTCCTGTTCTTTAGACATTTGAGGCGTGAAGGAAATTCTAGTGTGGTTTTGTGAAAAAAGAAAATATGGGCAAGTTTCTGTCTTTTTTTTTTTTTTTTTTCTTTTTTTTCAGTATCCTCACGTGGGGCTCTTTTCAAATCCCAATGCTAACCTCGGTCTGGGCGTGCATATAAACCGCCTTTTTTTCGCTCTTCAATGTATTTTCTTTTTTCTAGACAACGACGACCACGAACCACGAGAATCACGTGAATTGGTTTTTTTGCAGATTTTGAATAATTATGCTGTGCACTATTTGATAGTAAACAATTTGATTTCTTGTTGACTTTTTTTTGATTTCTTTCTTTCTTTCTTTCTTTCTTAATTTTATTTTCAGTAATACATTTTGTTAAAATTATGGACATCTCTCTTCCTTCCTTTCTTCACTTTATCTCTTCTTGTCGTGCTCCCCCACTCCCACAACTCGTAGGTTCTCGACTGCGCTATCGCCGCTCGGTAACTGAAATTTTACACTAACATACGCAATCCAGAGGCAGGCGCACCAATGCTAGTCACATTTGTGATACGACAAACTTGGCCCTTGTACTCAGGCTTATACTGAGCACCAACCAACTCCTCCGTGACCACGTCGCTGCCCTTGTAAATGGGCGTGAACGACGCGCAGCAAATGTCAAACTCAGCATATGGATCAAAGTCGATCTCGTGTGCATCACTAGAAATCGACTCGGCTCTTGCCCGGATTTTCTGCGCCTGCTCGGCCTTGGCGCCAGTGGTCACAATCTTCAAAAGCTCACCGGCGAAGTAAGAAGCACTGGTGTAGTTCTTGTTCTTGAATGACTGCAGCATGGCCACTTGCAATGCATTCACACGGTGAGCATTCTGGAGCCCAGCTCTGGTGAAATACGCCGCAAGCTCAAGGTTCCGCTTAACATCTGAGGGGTCAAGCGCACGGCGCTCCAATTCAATCGACAAGCCCAAAATGTACTCTTTGCATAACACCAAGATATCCTGACACTTATCTTTATCGTCCTCGTTGTCTACAGACAACACGGCGATGGTGTACACAATGTCCCTAAACACATTAATTGCCTCGGGCAAATTGTTTGCCTTGAAAAGCTTGAACGCATTGGCCAACTTCCCGTCCAACGACTCGAAGCCGGGAATAAACGGCCGGAACTTGGCAGGATTGTCTTCATCGTTATGCTCTCTAATGTAATCTTTCATCGCAGGGAATTCGGCTACACCGGGCAAGTACAACTTATTACTGGTGTACACCTCCAAGAAACGTTTTCTCAATGGGGCAAAGTTGACCACACCAAGTTGCTTGTTCAACAAGGTAGCTGCCTGTTCAAAAGAACCAGCGGCCACATACCCAGCAGCGGTCTTATTGTTACGAAGCCAGTACGCGATCTCGCCACTAGCGCCTTCCTCGGGTTTAACGGAGCTTGGAGAGTCGTCTTTCGCCACTTCCACATCTTCAAATTCATCGGGGATATCGAGGTCGTCATCTTCCAAATCCCAGCCACCTTCGTCCTCATCATCTTCGTCATCCTCGATTTCGATTCCATCGTCGTTGTCGAAGTCGCCATCAAATGCATTGTCAGCAGCACTGGCGGAAACTTGTTCCGGCTCATCTTCGATGGACAAGTTTTCAACATTACCCGTGACCAATGCACTTTCAAAGAACGATAACTTGTTTTCTCCAATGGGCCAGTTTTTGGCGATTTCACCCAGTGCTGGTGCGGGCAATTGCACTGGTGATTCGAGTTGTGGCAATTGGACATCGCTAGCATTGATTCCAGCGGCCTCCAAGATCTGGTTAGCCTTTTCGTTCATACCATTAGATGCAGCCAAAGTGTATGCCAATGGGTACATGCCGGCACTCAAATAAGCATTGATTCTGGCATCGACGTCGTTGGTGTACAAGGTGTTTTGCACAAGCGACGACACGTTGGAACGCGCATTGGCAATCAAGGTCATTTTGTTTAATCTGTCCTGGTCACCCTTGTACAAATAAAGGAACGACAATTTGTCGAACTCCTCCAATTGCTGGTAAACTCTTTCGACAACTTCCACATTTCCTTGGAGCAAGGCTTCCTGGGCCAACTGTTCCCATTTAACATTGCTCTTCAACTTGCCGGCCTCAGTCTCTGCGATTTGCAAGTCGCCGCACTCCAACGCCAAATCAAATCTGGTTTCTGGGTCCTGGACAAACTGCAAAGCCACTTCTGGGTACCCCTTTTTCTGCAAGTACGCAATGATGCTTTGACCCACCAAGTTCGAGGTCTGGATGATACGCAACACCTCGTTGAAGTTCTTGTTGACCAAAGACTTCTTGAAACGGTACTCTGCCGGGTCGATTGTCAACACCTCCACTTGACCGGCTCTGTTCAAACAGTAGACTTTAGGGCCGGTGACCTTGGTGATATACATGGTGTTCTCCAAAGTTTTGATGATTCCATTATCACCATTCAACAAGGTGTACTTGATATGGTTTAATGTGGAGTACAACAACACGCCAGAATCGTCCCATGCAGCACTCTTCACCCGGATCGTCTCGTGCAACGAAGTCACCTGGGCCAAGTCCTTGGTGGCAATGGTGATGGTGTGTTTCGCCAAAAGCGCCACGTGTTGTCCATCCACAGACCAAGAAGCGTACTTCACATTGTTCACACTCAATTCATTCAACTCTTTTCTCTGTTGCACATCGTAGTTGACGACGGAGTGAGCTTTCACCAATAAGACGCGTCCAGCACTTCCAGCCAACACGTCAGTAACAGAAGAATCCAATTGGATGGTTTTCGTCACGTTGTTGGACATGTCCTTCACGTACAAAACCTTGGCGCTCTTCACAAACGTGACAAACCGGTTGCGCGAGATGAAACCAGCAAAGTTTGCCTCGCCCAGACGCACATCGGTGGGCTCAATAGCACCGGTCACGTTTCTGGGCAAGGTTACTAATGCGTACATTGCATTTTCGCCTTCGCCGTGAGTGAGCAACAACGAGTTATCCGCCATGTTATACGACATCGAGCGCATGAACGACCACGCCTTGCCGATTTTCTTCAACAGCAACATTGGCATCAGGGCTTCATCACGCAGATAATCGTAACTTTGCACCTGTTTCTCGCCATTCACATAAAACAACTTGTTCTGGAACACGGCGTGCGCAGGCCGCTCACGCTCCAACTTGAACACCATCACGCCCGAGTCGTGGCACGTGGCAAACAAGTTGATCGTTGGGTGAGTGGCTACAAGCCAAAAACGGTCGTTTTCTCTACGGAATTGTTTGACTGCAGTGCGCTTGTTCAAGTCCCACACGCGAATCGTTTTGTCGTCAGAAACCGACAAGATCAAGTCCTGGTGAGGGTGGAACACGGCACAGAGCACGTTACCAGTGTGGCCACGACAAGTGTCGACCTCCCAGGCCTTGGTTTCACTCATACGCCACAATTTGACCAAACGGTCGTCTCCTGCCGACACAATGAGCGGCAAAGTTGGGTGGAAAGCAGCCCAGTTGACGCCCTTATCGTGGCCTTCCAACACGTACTTGACCACGGCGTTGACATTGCCGAAAATGTCCTGTTGCGGCAATTGTTTTCTTTGCATTTGGTCCTCAAACAGCAAGCCACGTCCTTGCATCAGCGGCTGCTGCATGCCGGTAGGCGCCAGGTGTTTTTTGCGCAAGCCAGCAATGTCCCACACGCGCACGGTCTG
>JAJMCO010000238.1:0-18879 GCA_030573015.1 Metschnikowia peoriensis | reverse complement strand
CTTTGACTGATGACGACTCGCAAAGGGCGGATTTAAACAAGCCGCTCCTGGTGATTCCCGCAGAGCAATTCAACACCACAAATACCAAAACCACTGAAACGCCGCTATTAAGAACCCCTGTTCGTGCCAAAGCTGCTTCTGATTTGTCGGAAAAGGCCTTGGTGGCGGCGAAAAACTTGGGTTTTACTCTGAGTTTCAGCTGCAGTCTGAACTTCGAATTTCTGCCGCTTCCAACACTCGAAACAGGGCCTTTGCTCGAGCCAATTTCCCCAGGGAAACATTTGGGTGTGGCACATAATCTTGGCAATCTGCTGGTTCAATTGCCGAGTATTTCCGTGTCCAAAGCAGGAGCACAACTTCCGCAACTCCAGCCGTCAATTACTGGGGTAAGTACTCCAAGAGCAATAAACAATTCTCGCACAACCCCTAAATCTACTGTGAGAACGCCTCTACGGTTGCTCCGTACGCCATTAAGCGGGGCCATGATCTATAAATTGGGCTACTCGCCATCGTACCTCGAGGAGTTTTACCACTCGCCATTCGGCGCAGGCAGGGCCGTGTTGAATTCTTATGACGATGACGATATGCTCATGCGTGCATTCGATAGTCCAGCAGTGAACGCCACCAACAAACACAGTTTGCTTGGCGATTTGCGCAAAGTCACTGCTGAGGATTTGAGTGCCACGGAACCTTCGAACGCGAAACACTGAGTTTCTTTGGTCTTCTGATGTGTTTATCTTAGCATGGACGTCTACTCTTTTTGCTGCATTTCAAAATTTTTTTATTTTTCTTTCCTCGGGGTACTTGGTTGGCTCCTTCTAGAAAACCAGCACACTCCAGGCTCACGCGTGTATTATATACTTTTCCTCTTTTCCCACTATCTCTCTCTCTCTCTTCTTGCTGTGTATTACTTTAATTGATATGTTTTTATTTTATGTACTTTTCCAATTCCTGGCCCCCTTCCCAGTTCTAGTCTCCGGAGAAGCAGCCTCTGCAGCCACACGTGACACAGCCATCCTGGTTTCTACCGTCTACTTCGTCTCGGGGCACACGGCAAATACACGTGGTGCCGTGGTTTTTTTCGTTCACGACTATACAGCCAACACAGCACAAGTTCTCGTAGCCGGGTTTTTTCCACTTGGCTATCAAATCTGCATTCACGTATTTCTGCTTTAGTAGGTAGTCGTATAGGTCACGTGAGATGGCTTTCCGTTGGTAGTACATCGTATAAACGTATCTTGAAATCTGGTGATTTATTTTGAGAACGGGCCATAATGAAGAGGTTTTTGTGGCCGTCGAGCTTTGGAGCGAAAGACGTTGTGCTTCTTTCAATTTTGCCTGGAGTTTTGTGAGTGTGGGCTCGACTTTGGCGTATCCTTCAGGCGGTGTTTTCAGTTTCGACGCTTTGGGCATTTTTCTCGTATTTTCTCGTATTTTCCCTTCTTTTAATATTATTATTGTAATTTTTATGATTGATGTTGTTTTTGTTGTACTAAAAGTTTCTGGTATTTTTGGTTGGGTTTTATGCAAGGCTGGCCCGGAGTTAGTGTTTTGGAGATGAGCTCCGGAGATAAGAATGGCTGGTGCGATATCACTGGAGCCGGAGCTTGGAACGGGTCAACAAGAAAAAAAGAAAAAAATAAGAGTGCATTCTTTTCACAAACAAAGAGTTGGAATAAGCTTTTAAATTATAGATGCTTTTTTTTTATTGATTTTGAATTCTAAAATTGGTCTAAAAATTCAAAAAATTTAATTTAAATCACTGTTTTAAAGCTTTAAAAAAAAATATCGACATCAGCAGGATTCGAACCTGCGCGGGAAATCCCAATGCATAAGCCCGAATTATTCGAGTGCATCGCCTTAACCACTCGGCCACAATGCCTGATATGCAAGATTTACCTGTTGGCTTGTACAACAACTGAGTACTCATATGAGATAATTTTTCAAATCGTGTTTTTTGCTTGAAAAATGACTTTAAAATCTTATAAGACATGTTTCAGGTAGTTTCCAGATTTTCAATTTACTAAGTGAATTCATCAATCAGTCAGAAGAACAGAAATTTGTCGGTAAAACAACCCTTTCGACTGCGTTTCGAAAAATAAAACCTTTGGGTTACTCAAAACGCTTTCAAAAATACGTGGGAAAAGCCATGGAGGCATTCAATAAAGTATAAAAAACCCCTTTTATCGATTAGTTTTGTTGGCTATTGTACTTGAGCCTTCTTTTGCCAAAAAATCTCTACTGAATTGGTTTGTCTACTGAAATCAAATAATTAAAGAAGTTTCAAACAAACTTAACTTGCTTTGTTGGTGTAAACAAAGCTATTGAGTCATTTAATCTAAAAGAAAAAACAAAAACACATTGTGTTTTACTATTTGAAATTCAAATTTGTGGTGGCACATGTGATTGTAGTGAGTTTCTTTTCAAAAAGCAATCGGGTTTTAAGCTCGGACTGAAATCTGATTGGACCCCAAAATCCCCATTGTGGGTTTGATAACAATAGATAAGAATTCGGAAAGCTCCGAGATTTTTCTCTTTCTTCATTTATTTCTGAAGTGTTGCTTGAGAAGAACACTTGATTGATTCATTTTAAACTCCGGCTTTTATTCCTGAGCAAAGAACTTAAAAGTGATGGTATCTTCGAAAGACGGAAGTTGGTTGTGAGCGAAAGTTTTGCTGAATAAGAGCTCTTCCCTTCAAGAGTAATACACAAAAATATCAGCTAAGAAAAGTAAGATACCTGAAATAATCAGATCAGTCGTAACAAGCTACTTCAATACTTCGAAAAGCTCATTGTTAAATACTAACAATAAGAATAAACAGTAGTATTCTATCGAGCTTTTCTCAGATCCGAGAGATCTTTTCATTTTCAAGGAGCAAGCAGCTCCCGTAGGCCAAAATTGAAATCCAAAATACAATTCGGTCTGTGACTTCTTTCCCAGTTTAATCTCCTCTCTTTTCTTCCTCTTTTTATTCTCCTTCTCTCAGTCCAACACCACAATATATCATGATTTGGTTCCTTTTTGTGATTTCTTTAGCCAGCTCTCTGGTAATGGCAAAGCTTTTTGATATTCGGCCAGAACACACGGCCAAAATCTTCATCAAAGCCCCTCCTGTTCTTTATCTGTCGGCTCAAAACCGGTTCTTAAGTTTATCTCAAGAACCGACAAAAATCTATAGAGGAAGCGAGGAAATCACTGTGGAGGTCCCCGGTCCCATCAACTCGTATATCTGGGAGTTGGCAGGTTTCTTTTTGGCTAAAGATACGGGTGACCATATCTTTTCAATCGGCGAGACTAAAATGGCTAATATACAATTGGGTTGGAAAAGTAAACATTCACAGTACTTTCATCATTTGCTTACTGACGAAACCCACGTTTTCAGCAACCTGCCCAAGACTTTTTCATTGACCAAAGGTGAGTATTATCCTATCAAAATCGCCTATATAGCTGGGCAGCACAATGTACCGATTTCAGTGGAAATCAATGGACACGACTTTGAAGTAAACACCCAGATTCAAAATATGATGGAAGATCCCACGAACATGATGTCGCCCTCTTATAAAGAAACCGGGTTTTCTTACTTTGTGTTTTTGGCACCACCAGGCAACAATTATGAAGCTATACTCAAAGATTACGGGGATTATAATGTGGTCCAGTATGGTTACTTCAAAAGCAGTCATGTGATGGTAAGACCCGAGTCTTTAAATGCCCCCTATATCATGGAAATTACCGGCCACATTCAGCCTCCAATGAGCGGGAAGTATAGTGTACTGCTTGGCAATATGTTAAGAACAATTATACAAGTTGGACCGGCCTATACAGAAAAGCAAAATGAGTATATTGTGGATGAAACCTGGAATATTTTTGATGATCGCATGCACGCTTCTCCCAGGATTTTCGAGCTTGACCAACGTTTCTATTATCCTTTCAGACTTGTGGTTCTCGCAGATCAAGAACGGTTTCGGTGGTCTATGCTGGTGAATGATCCCCAGGGATTGGACACTGATCTTTTTGGATTATGGGAAAGGGTATCGACTCCTCAAACTCCCGCAAATTCTCAAGCTGATATTCTTACTTCTGGCTATGAGCCACTGGATGAGGATTCCGATTCATTCACCAAAATAGGTGTTTCAGATTTGCCGCAGGATCTGTCTTTATCCTTTACCGGTGTAATGGCCCTGACTCCACAGAACGAAGAAGTGGAGAATTCTTCACCAGAAATAGTCACTTTTACCGCCTTAGAAGACCCAGAATCGCTGACTCTAGAGGAAAACGATTCGTGGGAATATTTGGAAGGAAGCTCTCCGTTAAAAGAACCTTCTTTAGGAGATGAATTATATAAGTCTTTGGGATCAAGTGAGGATTCCGTGCTGGAACTTACAGAGCCAGCGGAAGATTACACATTACGGAATTTTGGAGAAATAAAGGTTTTGGAAGATAGAGAGGATCCAAAAGATTCAGAGAAACTGGATTTGAAAGGGAGTCCTGGAGAAATCAGTGAGCCAATCTTAACAGTTAATGCCCAAAGAAATTCTTCTGCCGAAACTCCTGCCGAAAAACTTCTTGACACCCCAAACCCAGATCATTTTGCCCCAGAAAAGACAAAAGATTCTTTGCTTGAAGGCGTTATGGTTACGAAAAACGTCCCTTGTTCTGGTGAAACTCACACTACAGATTTAAAGAGTGCCATTTCACAAGAAACCACCGACTCGGATTCAGATAAATATACAAGGCCATTGTTTTCTGAAGACCATTTGCAGTTTGAAAAACCATCCGGCAAAAATCGCTTTTCTCAATTGTTCAGATCTGGTAAAATTTTAGTGGATTATACTGCTGCTAACTCAGTTCCCGAGCCAAGTTCAAGCATGATCTATTCTGTTTCTCAAAGCTACAAATGCTTAAAAGACGGGTGCTCAGGAAATCTTATAAAAGAAGCGCAACATAAGTCCCCTGAGCCATACCAAACAAGCTCAAGCGAACTTTCTAGCTATTTCAAGACTGATGAGAAAATTGGTCAAAGACATCTAAGTGTTCAAGTTGAACCAGCCATAGTATCAGCAAGGGCTGGAGATTATGATAAGTCCAAAAGTACTGGTGGCTACATTTTACCTAGCTATTCTGAGCAAGGCATTGTTTCTTATCATCACGCTTCAAAATCCGTCGATTCTTTGGAGAGTACGCTTGCCCCAATTCCCACAATAGTTCAATTAATACCCGAAACTTTTGTGGGTGATTTTCCTGATGCATTGTCGCCCTTCATTGCCCATCCTGAAAAGAAACACTTGGAAGAAATCAAAAATAAAAACCCGATATTGTCTCTAATCAGTACACTGGAAACGGGTGCTCTCCAAACCGAAGAAAGTATTGTTTCTGCTAACATTGATTCTGTCATTGTACCAAGGTTAGTTTATATTTTTGCTATGTGTTTGCTTCTTATTATCTAGCTTTGCAATTGTTATCAACTCTATTTTGTTTTTGAAAATACAAAATACAAAAAAAAAAAAATCATTATTAAAAACGGTTCCTTGAAGCATTGTAGGAATTATCTTCCATACCCAACGGAAGAGAGGCGTGCTTTCATTATTCCGCGAGCAAGATTCTTAAACTTCATGCAACAATTCCTTCTTTTCCTTTCTTTAATTTCTATCTCCTATTATTCTCTGTTTCAAGTTCTGTTTCCGGGAATAAGTTGGCCCAATTAGGGGATAGCAAACTGGGCTATGCGGACGCGTGCTTGACATGTATGATAAAATGAGGGTTTATTGTATAAGACTAGAAAGAGACTGAATAAGCGAATCCAGGAGTTCTTGTTTTTTTTGAATTTGAATCCAAACATCTTTTCGTAAATTTACAGTTCAAAGAAATGACGAACAAACAATTTCTTTTCATGTCAAACTCAATAGATTTTGGTGTTGTGGGATATTAAGGAAAAGACGAGGAAGAACATAAAAAGGAGAAAAAAATTTGCCCTAAGCCATCACTTGAGGTCAAAAAGGGAAATCGGTGGGCTGAAAATTAGGGCTTAGTGGCTATTGTGCTCCTTCCATAAAGTGACTTCTCTTTTCTTTTATGGCTTTTCTATTACCGGCCCAACAATAGTATCCCGGAACGTATTGAGAAGAAAAAACTGTTCCACCAATTTCTTATTATTCTAAGCCCAACAAAGTATTGTTTTCCTTGTAAACTTGTTTCAACTGTACCCGTTTCTGATGTTTTGCTTTGAATAAATCGTTTATATAAGAAAAGTAAGTCCTCCATTTTATAGCAACTTTATTACCATCCACAACAATGCATTTGCTTCTACTACTCGCCTTTTGCATGGCTGCAACAGGCAAATTTCTTGAAGTCAGCAAAAATCATACTTCCAAAGAATATGTTGATTCTTCTCCTATTTTGTTTCTGGGAGAACAAAACCGATTTTTAAGTTTGCCCGAAATACCCTCAAAAGTGTCTAACGGTAGTTTCCCGATTGATATTGCAGTTCCGGCTCCTTTAAAGCATTATATTTGGGAATTGAATGGGTATTATCTCGCTCAAGAAACAGGGAACCACTTTTTCTTTATTGATGACACAGAAATCGCTATAATTCAGTTGGGCTGGAAGTTACCCATGAACAAGGGCCGTCAAAACCAGG
This sequence comes from Metschnikowia peoriensis, assembly GCA_030573015.1. Taxonomy (NCBI): domain Eukaryota; kingdom Fungi; phylum Ascomycota; class Pichiomycetes; order Serinales; family Metschnikowiaceae; genus Metschnikowia; species Metschnikowia peoriensis. Next base: position 12,243 of record JAJMCO010000238.1, on the reverse strand, counting down.
TTGTTGAAGATGAATATGTTTTCAGTAATTGGCCAAGATCGTATAAATTGAAAAAGGGCAACTATTACCCCGTGAAAATCTCTTACATTGGCGGTCCTGATTTCGTGCCTATTTATGCCAGATTAAATGATAAGAAACAGGAAATAAGCAAGCAAATTTACACAACTGGTGGGGTGCCCTTTGGAGTGGTACCTTCACGTGATGATTACAAGCAGACAGGATTTGCTTATAAAGTATTTCCAGCCCCCAGAGGAAGCCGTTACAAGCGCTTACTCAAAGAACATAGGGACTATGCGCCTCTTGCGGAAGGCCATTTCGATGAAAGCTATACTAAGGTGAGCCCTGAATCGAGAGATTCGCCATACATTTTGGAGGTCCTTGGCCATTTTCTGCCACCAAAAGATGGTAATTATACTGTGAAATTGGCTGGTCAAGTGTTCAGTATTATTCAAATTGGGCCTGGGTTCAAGCAAAAGAAGAAAAAGTACACCATCAATGCCAAATGGACTCTTTTCGATAACAGGCTCGTTTCTTCTCCTCCTTCCGTTGAGCTTCAGAAAAAATTGCATTATCCTTTCAGAATAGTGATACTCGATAAAAAGAAAATTTCGAATTGGGAAACGGTTGTGGTTGATTCTGGGAACAATGAAGTTGATCTTTTCCGATTGTGGGAAACTCCTGAACTTTCTGAAACCCCGACATTAACTGAGAATAAGCAAGGTCTCATCCTTGAAGTTCCATCTTCCAAAACTTCAGACGACAGTGTTAGTGGTTCTTCTGAAGCATTATCTCCTGATAGCCTTTTACTGGAATTTATACCTTTAAAAGACTCAGCAGTTAATAGTGGTTATCTAATTCCTGGTGCAAATTTACTTCCTTTGGACCCGGCTTACGAGGGTCTTGAAGGCCCTTTTCAAGTAGATGAGAATGATGAATTGGATTTCAATCTTGAGATCCAAAGCCTGGCGCCTGGACCGCTTGCTGAGATTGATTTTGAAAAAGAACAAGAAACCTTGGAACAGTCAAAGACTAAAGAGGTGGGTCCTGATTCTGAAAAGCCTTTTTCTTTTTCTTCTCCTATACCGAATTCCTCCGATCTTGAGCTGTTAGAAGGAAATCACTCAGATATAAACAATCCGTATGATATCCCAGAATCCGTCAAAAATCGTGAAGATGATATACAGTTTGACAATCTAACAAAATTTGGGTATATCTTTCACGTGACGAATGCAGAAGAAGAAGAATCGAAACTGGTCTTGAATGAGCCAAGCCAAGCCCTCGACCCAAATCTCGCCTCAAACCTTGAAACCAGAAGCCCTGTGATGAGTCTGGAAGAAATTTTCTCAACTGAAACGCCGCTTACTGTTGAAATACCAGTCTCTTCTCTTTTGGACCAAGGTAATAATTCAGACAACTTTCCCATTTTAGTCAAATCTGAAAGGATTACAACTTTCTTGTCTAAGAAAAGACCGAAAACCGTGAGGCTTAAAAAATTCCAACTCGATTCTGATGAAGATCTTGATGAAGATCTTGATGCAATTCTGAAAGTGAATGTTCAAAATACCGAGTGCCTTATTGATACAAATGGTGAACAGTTTCTTTCAACACCCACTGAGTCAGACTTTTTAAATAAGAAAAGTCAAGTCATAACCCAGGTTGTTAGTTTATCAAACACATTTGAAAGTCCATTTTTAGCAGAGAATAGTGAAGGCCTGGGAACTTCATGTTTGAAAACTTCATGCGATAAACTTGAACCCACGAGCACTGCAGTTTTAAATCCCGTCTCCCCAATTCATTCAAAGAAGCTTACGTTACAATCTGAGAAAGAAGAAAATTTGGCAGATGAAGGGATTTTGAGTCTGTATGTTACACGAAGTGTAAATGAAAATGGATTGTTGGATTATACATTTGCAAAGAAAGAAGACGTTTCGAGTTTATCGAACAAGTCAATGGAGATTTCACGCATTCAGCAGCTAGAAATCCTCAATAAAGAAGCAGTAACAGGAGTCCCGGAACACTCAGGAGAAACTTCGAATTTAATTAGTATTTTGGGACTTCATCCAACCGCAAAAACGTCGAAGGAGTTTTCCACTTACAACGGATCCGGTCTGGTACAAAGAGGAAATTGTTTCATAGCTTTGTGCTTTCTGATTCTGATTTTGGTATTAGCTTCTGGTCTCTAGTTCATATTTCTGTCTTTTCAAATTCGAAAAAGGGGCATAGTTACTCTTTATGATTTTTTCAATTCACCTGATGTTCTTTTTTATTCCTCTTTTGGGTGTTTTTACTTTTTTTTTATTGACTTAATACTACCTAATAATCTAATTTCAAAAAAGCTCATCAACCCTAGATCATTATATAGAGGCAAAATCCTGTGGAAATGGGTTTCTTAACAGAGGTGATTGTGATCATGTAAGACTTTCAACCCAAGTATAAAGAAGTGTAGAGCTTGTGGTTGATCATGGGAATTTGATCGTAAACATCTACCTGGGCCCATTGCGATTTTTTGAAAAAGAACTCCTTGTCAAGTCTAAAGAAGAAATAATATGAATTCTTCAGACAGAAATTTTGATTCTAGGCCCACTGTGGTTGATATCTGACCAATATTCTTGAAGCAGAACTTGTTGCAAAAATTTTACCTTTGAATCTACTTTCAACTTTCCGAACTTATTTCCCTGGCTTTAGGTAGTATATTTATCTGCGGTTTTTTCTAATATTTGCAACGTAGGATTCATCTTTTTTGATAAGAAAAGTAGTTGAAATTATGTGAGATCAGAAATTAAATCAACCTCAGCAGTACTTGGGCATAAGATCCTTCTCTCATTTTTTTTTTTTTTTTTTCGTCGTTTGTTCGAAAACGAGGATTTCAATTCAATCGAACTTTCACCACAACTAGATTGCAAAAGTATGGCGGCAATTCCACTTAAATTTTCTACCTACTGGTCCAATTTTTTTGTCTTTTGGGTCATAAAAGGATGTTGAAGAGTGATTCAACTAAATTGTTTCATTTTTAGCGAAAAGAGAATGGTCATAAAGTTGCCCAAAACAAAAGAGAATTGAGAACCCGAATATGTTTCAGACAATTAAGATTTTGATCGAATTTCCTCAAACTATGTATTTAACTGAAATGTCTCCACTGAATTGACTCTTTGTATGGCTATTATGTAAAATATGTCATTAAAACTTTTTGAACTATATCTCGGTGCTTTTTAGGAGTACCTTCAAGGACATTGGGAAAACCTATTATTGTATCATTGGTAGGAAGGGCATATAATGTACAGTTCACCGAAGTCTGATAATAAAAATCATCTTCCAATTCTTCCAATTGTGAGAATGTTGAATTAAATGGTGAAGCGCCTCACGAAATTGCACTACAGAAGATTCCATTCTCAACGTGAATTGAAGTAACGGTTTCCTATTTAGACAAGATAAGAGACTTTATCGGCTTCCAGGTGATACTCAAGACAAGAAATTCCATCCCAAGCTCAAAGGGCCCGATTCCAATTCACAATCACCATTCAGGAAATAATGGGACGAGTCACCTATTCCTCAGTTTTTGTTCTCATTTCCGGCTCGTCTAAAAACCTTTCAAATTCCAGTCTTGTCAAAATGGTAAGAGTAGTAACAAGTAGAATGTACAGATAGCTTGAATGTAAAGCCAAATCTTCAATCTGAAAGTCACACGTGTGAATCATCGCGTCTTCTATGAAAAATTCGAGTTAAACCCAAATAATGGAGTTTCAAAAACCAGGAATGACGAATGAACTTTGTCACTACGTAATATCCTTAAAAGATGGTGAAAGCCACGGGTTACTATGTGCAGAAAACTGTACCCTTTTCAATTTTGTTTTGCTGTAGCTTCTTTTTAAAATATGTTCTGGGTTGGAAACTCCAGTCGAGGCACCGGAACTTGAACATTTGACTTTGTGCCTAAACCATATTGACAATTCTAGAGATTGTATTTTCTTTTCTCGAAGCCAAATATTTCTCTTTTCTCTTCTGTTTTTGATTTCTACTTCGAAGTATCAGAAAATATTCGTTGATTTTGCAGCCAAAGAATACGTATCAAATAATTAGTAAAACAGAGCATTGGCTACTTTCTGCAACCATTCCCTATGAAACGATTTGCTTCAAAAGCTGATTTTCCTTCGAATTTCCGGTAAAACTATACTATGACCGCTGGAAGTAAATGTTCAAATTTAGCTCATCAAATTAACCCTAAACGCTTCTCTATTTGTTGCTTGCATTGGGCCTGTGTATCGCAAACTCTCTGGGCTATTTATACCAACTCCTGACCCCAAAGTTTACGTAAGGGGGCTTTAACAGCTAGAAAACGATAAATTATATGCGGACGAAGAGTTTTCAGAAAAGGTTGTTGGCGTATTAAGAAAATAGACCGGTTTCGATGGGACTTATTTACAGTCCCAAAACATCATGTTAGACATGGATGCATATCCCGAAGAAAGAATGAATTTGTGAAACAAATAACACAAACGATTGTTAGTGCTGTAAAGAGAAGCGCAGACTTATCAGACTTTGTTTTCATTGACGTCTTAAAGCAGTCTATAAATATACTATGGGTGGAGTTTTCGGTGCAGCTGCTATGTCATGGATGGAGAAGATCTAAGTTAGAGAAAGACATCCACAAGAGGAGAGATTGGCTCATCGAAGGGGTTTTTTTGAAAATAAAAATTTCATCAAAACGTTATTTTAGCCACTGGATTATGGTTTTATCAAAGTTTTCGGATCATTGGTATTACTAATTTGTGGAAATTGTCTCTGTTCAGAAAGCCTTACACCATTGTTTACTTCATGAAACAAAGATAAGATTGCCTGGCTGCCACTTTTGGATGAGCTATGACCGAAAAGGAACTTAGGGTCTCTAGTAGGTGATTCTTTTTCTCGTCATTAAACTCAAATTCAGACTCGGAATATGTGGTATACTATTTTTAATTTCTCCAAAAGGACGAGCACAATATCTGAACAAATGACAATATTCACCAACCAGAATGAGAAAATATCTCTAATATTTTCATACTTATCAATTTTTTTTAATCACTTATCGTGTTTTCGATTTGGTTGAACCATTTATAAAAACAAATATCACCACCCGCGTGAAAGATTACTCGTAGATAAGCTTTTCGAGAATACTTAAATTTTTGAATTCATTTCATCAAGTGGCCTGTATTTCGGCTTTTTGAAACAAGCATTTTTTTCGGGGAAATCACAATAATCGTCTGTCTCAACTGAAATAATGTCGGCCTAAGAATATAGTGACCGGGGCTATGCTATCTCTTTGGTGAAATTTGTACCATTGAAAGATTTGTCTTCCTTGATAAATAACAAGGGCTTCTTATAAACACCATTGTTGGTGAGGTAACAGAAGATAAATTCAACCCTATCTGATCGATCAAGTGACAAAAGAGGAAAATAATCCGTAAACTCTCAAACGATTGAAGGCCGAAACGGAGAAGCTCCGCCACCATTGTCCCAAAATGGAAATTCTTCTTCTAGCTTTGGATAAAGCCAGATAGAGCCTCAGTCGATTGCTAGTCCTCAACAATTGCAGGTAACAATTAAAGAATTTTTCGATAATTGTAAGACTTTTTTCTGCTTTCTAAGATTTCTACTTGAAAAAGCAAGCTTTGAGATCTCAAATCTGTTTTTCCAGCCTACGCCAGATATTATGGTCTACTGAGAGCTTAAATTATTCTGATGTAATTCCTATTTATTTCATGTCAATATTTTGCATGAAGCAATGCTTGAAAATTAGAATCAAATTGTTCAAACTGATCCTTCTCTGTCTAGTTTATTGTGTTTTGCTTTTGGAAAGATGTCTTGAAGTACCGAAAAGCCATTGTTTAAAAAGTGGGGCCTTCAATCAATCCAACAACGATGTATTTTATGTGTATTCAAAGTTTTTTCTGATGAAATCATGAAGGAAAGGCACACACTTTGCCGAAAAAAATTGACCTGGCGAATTCGAGGTGCTAAGAAATACCAAAAGTATTTATATACAAAGAAAAGTCCCATCTTCGGCACTTTTTTTTTCTTCTTTTTCTCCTTGTAAAGATATAGTTTTCTCATTATGAATTTACGCCTTTTGATAATCTTCTTAGCTTCTGTTGTTGCTTTAAACAGTATTTCGGATTTCAATAAAGAACACTCAACAAAGTTCTACGACAAGTCGCCCCCAGTTCTTTCTCTGATGAGACAAAACCGGTTTTTAAGCATGCCAGAACCACCTACTGAAGTGTTTCTCGGTACTGAACCAATCGAAGTGATCGTACCCCCTCCTTTGGAGGTCTATGTTTGGAGATTAACGGGCTTTTACAAAGCAACAGTGACCGGGAAGCATCAGTTTTCAATTTATGACACGAAATTTGCAATTATCAATGTTGGACCCAAATACCCAGAACCTTGGGACTTTAATGAAAAAACTTATAGTGAAGGCGATATTTTCAGCGGCGAATCTCCTAAAGAAGTCTTTTTAGAGGAAGGAAATTATTATCCCGTGGTTGTGACTTACGTATCTTGGGCCGAAAGAGTGCCGGTTTTTGTTACTATCCCACGTGGCGTTATGATGGTGCTTAATGGAGAAATCCAGCAATTAGCAGGTAACATTGATAACTCCAAATTAAGTTCCACCCAAAGCCCCAAATTCACTCTTTCGGGGTTTTATTACAATGTTTTCTTGTTTCCCCCAGGTAAAAGCCATGAAGCCGTGCTCAGAGATCACTCAAAATTGCAGAAGATCCTGAAGGGTTTTCTCGATAGCCCCACAGTCAAGTTTGAGCTTGATATGGCTCAATCTCCTCGAATAATTGAGATAGTGGGACATTTCAAACCTCCTCGAGATGATGAATATAGAATCCGGTTAACCGATTTGTTTATTTCAAGTCTTCAAATTGGGCCGGGTATGGAACACAAAGAAAATACATACACGGTTGATCATAATTGGAAGCTTCTTGATAATCGTGTGGGATCATCTGCTAATTTCGAATTACAAAGCAAGTTTTATTATCCCTTCAGAATAGTGGTATTTGGAAGCGGGGAGGATTTCCACTGGGATATCAGCGTGCAAGATTCTTCAGGGCTGGAGGTTGATCTTTTTCTGCTTTGGGCAAAACAAATTCCTTCTGACCCGAGTTTTCTCGAGACTAATTATATGGATGATACCCTAAATGCCGAACCGCCTGAAAGTTTTACCTCTACTCCTGAAACCATAATTGAAACTTCTCCTGTTTTTCTCACAGAGCCACCAGGAAGTGATGTAATGGATTTGAATACTGGCTCAAATTCTGAGATACTTGAAAATGCAAACGTTTCTCTAGAAGTCGAAGATCCGCATGAATCTCTTACTGGGCCACTTTCACCCGATATTCCTGAGTTGAGAAACGGACTGACTTCTGACTTGCCTGGTATTCTAGACACTTTTTCAATCGAGAAAGCTCTAGCAAATCTGTTTGGTCCATCTTTTGAAGCATCAGGCTTGTTCCCGAAAGAAGATATCGGAAGCTCTCAAGATAATTCAGATAAGGTTTTCTCAAAATCTTTTGATATAGTGGACAATACTGAAGAATTCAATAGTTCAATTGAGCCGGACCCAGTTTTTGTTGATTCTAAGCAAGTTTTTACAGGGTTGCAAAAGGAAGACTCGATTACTGGCTTTGATCCAGTACTTGTTAATCTACAAGATCCTCCAGAAAACCAAGAATCATTCAAGAATGATTCAATTATCGAAGTGTCATCAGTAGATGCTCTCGAGCCAAAATTGGAGGTTTCACCCGATTCAGTTTTTCCGTCAAGTGCTTCATCAATTTACAATGTTCTTTCTGAAATTGAAGCCCCTGTGGTCTCCTCAATGCCAAGGCTTTTGGGTAACGGTACGATGTATTTAATTTCTGCCGAAATAACGTCTTTATCGAAACCCATGATGAATTTTAGTGAAGATAATTCGGCCCAAGAGTCATATCACGATTCTTTTGAAATAGTGACTTCTAACGCACCCACACAATTCTCACATACTGCTTCGTTTTTGGGAACATTAATGAGCTCATACTCTTCAACTTCTGATATACCTTCATCCGTTCAAAAAGTTTCGTTTACGGATGACGTTTTCGAAAATTTCCATGATATCAATATTGATCGCCCAGAAGTTAACTCAGTCTATAGGCATCATTGGGATTATGGCTCAGAAATACTTGGAGAATATAATGAGCCTTCAAATCCCAACTGCGTGAGCTTGAAACTTCGGCCCCACTTTGATTCTAAGATTGAGAAGTTTGACTCCAGGATTTGCCAACCTGTGCCCAATCAAAAGGAAATTTTGCGTGAATCTACAAGAGCTAAAGTAGGGACATTGGATCGTTTTCCGCAAAATAGGGAAGAGTCACCTGCGTTTACCAACCCTCTGCCTGACTGGGAAGATTTTGTGGCAGATGAAGGAGACTTTGCGGGACTTAGAAATATGAACGAAAACATTGAGGAAAAGCATGGTTCAGGATCTTCTACGTATTTGGCTGATGATGGGCAGGCGCCAAAGCTGGCTTTATCCAATTTATTACCAGAAACTCAAAGCGGGAAATTCCCACATTTTCCTGCTGAACAGGACGGAGACGATTTTCTCGAATCCCCGGAACCTCACCAGCCCGATTTCTTTCAAGAAATAGGTGCGGAAAGCCCAATTGAGAAATTCGAGAAGTTCATTGCGACAGAAACACCCAGTTCTACATTTGGGGGAGGAGGTGTAGCTCTCAAAATCAGCGTATCTTTCATTGTTGGGATCCACGGCTTGTTGGTTTTCTTTCTCTAATTAAATGATTGATTAATTTACTAATTGACTGTTTGTCTTTCGTGGGTTCTAGTAATCTATGTAATTACTTAAAACCCATCGGAGATTCGAAATTTCACAACACTGCTTGTGGGAATATAAACGGCTTGAATTTGACACTTACAAGGCCATGGCCGAGACAGAAATAAACGGAGAGTATCAGTAGTATTCTTCGGGTTTACATGTCCGCGATAGTCCGTTTGCCGTGGCTCCTACCGATTTGCGGCGGACGACAGAAATCCTTCCTAATCGCGCCAGCTTCTGGTCGTGCGCAACTCATATTATCAGTGCTGACTTCTGTATTTATCCAGCGGGAGAATCCTGAATCCTGAATCACAACATAGTTAGTATTTCGAAAGAGTAACTCAATCATCTGGGAAATAAAATCTGCAAATCGAGGTTTTCAATAGTAGAATATTCCTTTAAGCGTATATACTAAACGAGGAATAATATGCGGCATTTATCGTATAAGCATATAACGGGCCAAACGTTCGCTGCGAGCGACAAAGTGGCGTGATGCTCAAGTAGGGTCAAGGTCCCACAACGCCTCACCGTTTGCGGCTTTTTGAGATCTTTTGGAATAAACAGGAATATGGTAATTTTATGTAAAGATGATATTAAAAATATTGAAGAGTCAGCTTTTTGTAACGTAGAAGTGAAATTGAAAGAAAATTCAACGGCATGAAATAACGACTTACATTTTTATTTCTGTTTTTTCCGAGATTCATCGTATTTAGTTTATAAGTGAGAAAATATTACGCAGATTCACCCCTAAATTAATGAAACTTTGACAATAAAACTACAAATTTATAAACTCATTTCCGGACTTTCAAAACTTTCAAAAATCAGATAAATTACAACAAGAATTCTATTTTGAATAAATTGGGATTTAATCAATTAAACATGAAGAGTGTTTTATGCCCTCTGTAGAGTGAAACTAAAGCACTTGCAATACAATCCCCAATGTGAGGTGGGAAAAGTAACAGCCTTCCTACGAAGCCATTATCATAACAAAAAGTTGAAAAATCTAGATTTTCGTGTAGGGTAAATAACTCCAGTTGCTATGGGACCTGCTGATGTAGTTGTACATTAAATTAACGCTCGCACATTGAAAGCCAATAAGAGAGAGCGACTTAAGTGCATTATCACCCTGCAAAAAGCCACAACCAAGTTCGGATGTATTTTTCTTGGAAGATGAAAAAAAAAAAAAAAAAAAAAAAAAACACAAGCATAGCAAAATTAGTGAGCAGACGGTTCGATCCATACCGTTGCTGCGGGTTGTCTTGTGGATGGGAAGGGGGAAAGACGAAAGGGATAATTTTTACTCTGGTCTCTTACCAAGAATCCTTTAGGGAACTTTGAAGAAAACCATTTTGTTGAAGCCGTTTTCCTGATTGGACGCTATTTTTAGTGGGGGGTTGCTTTTGTTTGCTAATCTTTATAGTTACCCGTTAGCTAGCTCTTGTAATGGACAGGCGAAAACTTAGCAAAAAATTGTGCAGATGTGGAAAGTGAAGCCCGCCCGCCCATAGCAATCTTGAAAAACCTCCCGCCACTTTTCTTCACCCTTATGCATTTGAAGCCCCTCCATCGGATGCAGCTAACTAAAAAAAATAAATAAAAAAAAAAAAACCACTGTGCGCGCCCCGCAAATTTAGCAATAGTCAAGCATTACTTGAGCAAGGGTCTTCTGCCTGTGTTGATTTTTCGAATTAAGTGAGTCTATGAATTGAAGGAAATTAGGTTTATTTTTTAAAAGAACGAAGTGGCATTAGACTATCTCACGCTGGGTAAACGTGTCTTACCAAAACAATATTTGTTTTTTTTTTTGAAGGGCCAGCGCGAACACAACACCCAGACACGTTCAGTTGTTAGGAAAAACAAGTACGTGCATACAGTTATGCGCGTGGGGGGCTAAACCTGCACCTCTACATATTTGAGGACGCACGGAGATTTTTGTCTGCGGTCCGTTTTTCTCTGTTTCTTCGGGCAAATTCGGAAAGATTGCTTTCCTTTGTTTTGTTTTTATCCGTTTCGAAGAAAATTGGACTCGTTAACAGCAAGCTTATGAAAAGAAAAAAAAAAACACTCACATCGCTCTAGAACTCAACTTTTTTTTTCTTCATGCAACCTTTGCTGGCCCTTATCGCACGGGAGAGCGCTTGCATGAAGCTCGTATTGCGTTGTCGGATTAATCTCCTGATTTCGTGAGAAATAATCTCGGGGGGCTCACAAGCATACGCGAAATCTTGAGAAGAAAAAAAAGAGGACAACGAAATAAGGCAGCATTTTCGAATAATAAAGTGCCCTTGTTTTGTTTTGGATTTTCTTTTTTCTCATCGGCGAAAGTGTTTTCGATATTAACGGCCGGGTTGTTGACCGAGGTATGATGATTTTCGGCCAAAATCTGTTCAGGGAAAAAATTCGTCGTACTGTATAGTGAGCCTGCATTAGTATGCACATGAGCCTTAGCCAGCTAGATACTTGCTTAGGGGGCGAAGGGGGTAGTGGCACGAATTTTCCCAACATTTGTCTATACGAACTCTAGTCCCCGTCCTCCACCCTGGCTAAAGGGGCTGGGGTCGTGCGTTTACTCAGAAAAAGCCACGACGAAAAATCACGTTGGCCAGATCGTTCACTACTTATGACCTCACTCTACAAAAGGCTTAGATATTAAAGTTTACGTCAAGAAAATGGGTGAACTTAAAAGTAAAAATATAGAATATTTTATTCAAATGGGTTAAATTAAATGCTTCAATTAGACTAAAATGTCTAAAGAGGATACATGTTTTCGCAGCTTGGCAGTTGCAGGGCAACAAAAAGGTGGTGAGGGATTTTTTTTTTCTCTCTTGTTTTTGCGAGAGAGAAATTCGGAAATCCGAATTTTTTCACTGTGATGTGTAGAAATTTTCTTGCACTCAGCGTCCAAGTTTTGCATAGGCCAACGGCGAGTTGCTATCCGCTACAGTTGGTTGCCCGTCAACTCTTGCCTTGCAAAAGCCGACATGCATGAATTGCCCGATTTCATGCGTGTGCACTTAGTGCATGCAGGAACTCTATGACGGACATGCTTGTGCATCTGTATATTGCTGAACGGTAACTACCGCCTCGCCCCAGCACATTGATTACTTTTCGGATCCTCGTCATCACTTTCGAGTCAAAAAAGCCAGGTTGAACTGTGCTCAACCAATGATGGAATTCCCGATTTTTGTTTTTGGCTTTGGTATCTGAACAGCGTCAATCGTTCTTCACTGGGAGCGATCGGTGGCTTGAGTAGCCCGATCGGCCAAAAGAGCATATCGGGCAATGCGGATTTAGGAGTGTCGGCATCAGTGAATTGTCCTGTATGGCGCGTCTATCTTGGTGGTGTATCCCGCAGGAACAGGTGTAAACGCAAACGGTCGCATCAA
>JAJMCO010000237.1:0-19063 GCA_030573015.1 Metschnikowia peoriensis | reverse complement strand
CTTTGACTGATGACGACTCGCAAAGGGCGGATTTAAACAAGCCGCTCCTGGTGATTCCCGCAGAGCAATTCAACACCACAAATACCAAAACCACTGAAACGCCGCTATTAAGAACCCCTGTTCGTGCCAAAGCTGCTTCTGATTTGTCGGAAAAGGCCTTGGTGGCGGCGAAAAACTTGGGTTTTACTCTGAGTTTCAGTTGCAGCCTGAATTTCGAATTTCTGCCGCTTCCAACACTCGAAACGGGGCCTTTGCTCGAGCCAATTTCCCCAGGGAAACATTTGGGTGTGGCACATAATCTTGGCAATCTGCTGGTTCAATTGCCGAGTATTTCCGTATCCAAAGCAGGAGCACAACTTCCGCAACTCCAGCCGTCAATTACAGGGATAAGTACTCCAAGAGCGATAAACACTTCTCGCACAACCCCTAAATCTACTGTGAGAACGCCTCTACGGTTGCTCCGTACGCCATTAAGCGGGGCCATGATCTATAAATTGGGCTACTCGCCATCGTACCTCGAGGAGTTTTACCACTCGCCATTCGGCGCAGGCAGGGCCGTGTTGAATTCTTATGACGATGACGATATGCTCATGCGTGCATTCGATAGTCCAGCAGTGAACGCCACCAACAAACACAGTTTGCTTGGCGAGTTGCGCAAAGTCACTGCTGAGGATTTGAGTGCCACGGACACTTCGAACGCGAAACACTGAGTTTCTTTGGTCTTCTGCTGAGGGGGTCTTAGCATGGACGTCTACTGTTTTTGATGCATTTCAAATTTTCATATTTTTTTTTCTTGGGTTACTTGGTTGGCTCTTTCTAGAAAACCAGCACACTCCAGTCTCACGTGTGTATTATATACTTTTCCTCTTTTCCCACTATCTCCCTCTCTTCTTGCTGTGTATTACTTTAATTGATATGTTTTTATTTTATCTACTTTTCCAATTCCTGGCCCCCTTCCCAGTTCTAGTCTCCGGAGAAGCAGCCTCTGCAGCCACACGTGACACAGCCATCCTGGTTTCTACCGTCTACTTCGTCTCGGGGCACACGGCAAATACACGTGGTGCCGTGGTTTTTTTCGTTCACGACTATACAGCCAACACAGCACAAGTTCTCGTAGCCGGGTTTTTTCCACTTGGCTATCAAATCTGCATTCACGTATTTCTGCTTTAGTAGGTAGTCGTATAGGTCACGTGAGATGGCTTTCCGTTGGTAGTACATCGTATAAACGTATCTTGATATCTGGTGATTTATTTTGAGAACGGGCCATAATGAAGATGTTTTTGTGGCCGTCGAGCTTTGGAGCGAAAGACGTTGTGCTTCTTTCAATTTTGCCTGGAGTTTTGTGAGTGTGGGCTCGACTTTGGCGTATCCTTCAGGCGGTGTTTTCAGTTTCGACGCTTTGGGCATTTTCCTCGTATTTTTTTGTTTTCTTCCCTTTTTTTAATATTATTATTGTAATTTTTATGATTGATGTTGTTTTTGTTGTGCTAAAAGTTTATGGTATTTTTGGTTGGGTTTTATGCAAGGCTGGCCCGGAGTTAGTGTTTTGGAGATGAGCTCCGGAGATAAGAATGGCTGGTGCGATATCACTGGAGCCGGAGCTTGGAACGGGTCAACAAGAAAAAGAAAAAAAAAATAAGAGTGCATTCTTTTCACAAACAAAGAGTTCAAATAAGCTTAAAAATTATAGAGTCATTTTTTTTTATTGATTTTGAATTCTGAACTTGGTCTAAAAATTCAAAAAAATTAATTAAAAACACTGATTTAAAGCTTTAAAAAAATATATCGACATCAGCAGGATTCGAACCTGCGCGGGAAATCCCAATGCATAAGCCCGAATTATTCGAGTGCATCGCCTTAACCACTCGGCCACAATGCCTGATATGCAAGATTTCTTTGTTGGCTTGTACAGACGTTGAGTACTCATTTGAGATAATTTCTCAAATCGTGTTTTTTCCTCGGAAAATGACTTTAAACATGTTTTAGATAGTTTCCAGATTTTGAATTTACTTAGTGAATTCATCTAATAGTCAGAAAAACAGAAAGTTGTCGGTAAAACAACCCTTTTGACTGCGTTTCGAAAAAATAAAACCTTTGGGTTACTGAAATCGCTTCAAAAGAATACATAAGAAAAGCCATGGAGGCAATCAATAAAGTATAGAAACCCCCTTTTCTCGGTCACTTTCGTTCGCTATTGTACTTGGGCCGTCTCGTGCCAAAAAATCTCTACTGAATTGGTCTGTCTACTGAAATCAAATAATTAAAGAAGTTTCAAACAAGCTTAACTTCCTTTGTTGGTGTAAACAAAGCTATTGAGTTATTTAATCTAAAAGAAAAAACAAAAACACATTGTGTTTAGCTATTTGAAATCCAAATTTGTGGTGGCACATGTGATTAGTGAGTTTTTTTCAAAAAGCAATTGGTTTCTTAGCTCGGACTGAAATCTGATTTGAGCCCAAACTCACCATTGTGGGTTTTGTAACAATAGATAAAGAATTCGGAAAGCTCCGAGATTTTTCTCTTTCTTCACTTTTTTCTAAAGTATTGTTTGAGAAGAAGATCTGGTTGATTCTTTTAAACTCCGGCTGTTATTTCTGAGCAAAGAACTTGAAAGTGATGGTATCTTCGAAAGACGGAAGTTGGTTGTGAGCGAAAGTTTTGCTAAATAACAGCTCTCTACTTCAAGAGTAATTCACAAAAATATCAGCTAAGAAAAGGAAGATACCTGAAATAATCAGATCAGTCGTAACAAGCTACTTCAATACTTCGAAAAGCTCATTGTTAAATACTAACAATAAGAATAAACAGTAGTATTCTATCGAGCTTTTCTCAGATCCGAGAGCTCTTTTGATTTTCAAGGGGCAAGCAGCTCCCGTAGGCCAAAATACAATTTGGTCTGTGACCTCTTTCCCAGTGTAATCTCCTCACTTTTCTTCTTCTTTTGATTCTCTCTCTCTCAGTCCAACACCACAAAATATCATGATTTTGTTCCTTTTTGTGATTTCTTTGGCCAGCTCTCTGGTAATGGCAAAGCTTTTTGATATTCGGCCAGAACACACGGCCAAAATCTTCATCAAAGCCCCTCCTGTTCTTTATCTGTCGGCTCAAAACCGGTTCTTAAGTTTATCTCAAGAACCGACAAAAATCTATAGAGGAAGCGAAGAAATCACTGTGGAGGTCCCCGGTCCCATCAACTCGTATATCTGGGAGTTGGCAGGCTTCTTTTTGGCTAAAGATACAGGTGAACATATATTTTCAATCGGCGAAACTAAAATGGCTAATATACAATTGGGTTGGAAACGTAAGCATTCACAGTATTTTCATCATTTGCTTACTGACGAAACCCATGTTTTCAGCAACCTGCCCAAGACTTTTTCATTGACCAAAGGTGAGTATTATCCTATCAAAATAGCATATATAGCTGGGCAGCACAATGTACCGATTTCAGTGGAAATCAATGGACACGACTTTGAAGTAAACACCCAGATTCAAAATATGATGGAAGATCCCACGAACATGATGTCGCCCTCTTATAAAGAAACCGGGTTTTCTTACTTTGTGTTTTTGGCACCACCAGGCAACAATTATGAAGCTATACTCAAAGATTACGGGGATTATAATGTGGTCCAGTATGGTTACTTCAAAAGCAGTCATGTGATGGTAAGACCCGAGTCTTTAAATGCCCCTTATATCATGGAAATTACCGGCCACATTCAGCCTCCAATGAGCGGGAAGTATAGTGTACTGTTGGGTAATATGTTAAGAACAATTATACAGGTTGGACCGGCCTATACAGAAAAACAAAATGAGTATATTGTGGATGAAACCTGGAATATTTTTGATGATCGCATGCACGCTTCTCCCAGGATTTTCGAGCTTGACCAACGTTTTTATTATCCTTTCAGACTTGTGGTTCTTGCAGATCAAGAGCGGTTTCGGTGGTCTATGCTGGTGAATGATCCCCAGGGATTGGACACTGATCTTTTTGGATTATGGGAAAGGGTATCGACTCCTCAAACTCCCGCAGGTTCTCAAGCTGATATTCTTAGTTCTGGCTATGAGCCACTGGATGAGGATTCCGATTCATTCACCAAATTAGGTGTTTCAGATTTGCCGCAGGATCTTTCTTTATCCTTTACCGGTGTAATGGCCCTGACTCCACAGAACGAAGAAGTGGAGAATTCTTCACCAGAAATAGTCACTTTTACCGCCTTAGAAGACCCAGAATCGCTGACTCTAGAGGAAAACGATTCGTGGGAATATTTGGAAGGAAGCTCTCCGTCAAAAGAACCTTCTTTAGGAGATGAATCATATACATCTTTGGGATCAAGTGAGGATTCAGTGCTGGAACTTACAGAGCCAGCGGAAGATTATACATTACAGAATTTCGGAGAAATGAGGGTTTCAGAAGATAGAGAGGATCCAAAAGATTCAGAGGGAAGTCCTGAAGAAATCAGTAAGCCAATTTTAACAGTTAATGCCCAAGGAAATTATTCTGCCGAAACTCCTGCCGAAAAACTTCTTGATACCCCAAACCCTGATCATTTTTCCCCAGAAAAGACAAAAGATTCTTTGCTTGAAAGAGTTTTGGTTTCGAAAACCCTCCCGCGTTCTGGTGATATTCACACTACAGATTTGAAGAGTACCATTTCACAAGAAACCACCGACTCGGATTCAGATAAATATACAAGGCTTTTTTTTTCTGAAGACCATTTGCAATTTAAAAAACCATCCGGCAAAAATCGCTCTGCTCAATTGTTCAGATCTGGTAAACAATTACTCGATTATACTGTTGCTAACTCAGTTCCCGAGCCAAGTTCAAGCATGATTTATTCTGTTTCCCAAAGCTACAAATGCTTAAAAGACGGGTGCTCAGGAAATCTTATAAAAGAAGCGCAACAAAAGTCCCCTGAGCTATACCAAACAAGCTCAAGCGAAATTTCTAGTTATTTCAAGAATGATGAGAAAATTGGTCAAAGACATCTAAGAGTTCAAGTTGAACCAGCCATAGAATCAGCAAAAGCTGGAGATTATGATAAGTCCAAAAGTGCTGGTGGCTACATTTTACCTAGCTATTCTGAGCAAGGAATTGTTTCGTATCACCATGCTTCAAAAACCGTCGATTCTTTGGAAAGTACGATTGCTCCAATCCCCACAATAGTTCAATTGATATCCGAAACTTTTGTGGGTGATTTTCCTGAAACATTGTCGCCCTTCATTGCCCATCCTGAACAGAAACACTTGGAAGAAATCAAAAATAAAAACCGGATATTATCTCTAATCAGTACACTGGAAACGGATGCTTTCCAAACCGAAGAAACTATTGTTTCTGCTAACATTGATTCTGTCATTGTACCAAGGTTAGTTTATATTTTTGCTATGTGTTTGCTTCTTATTATCTAGCTTTGCAATTATTACTCTACTTTGTTTTTGAAAATAATAAACAGAAGAAAAAAAAAACATTATTAAAAACGGTTCCTTGAAGCATTGTAGGCATTATCTTCCATACCCAAGGGAAGAGAGGCGTACTTTCATTATTCCGCGAGCAAGATTCTTAAACTTCATGCAACAATTCCTTCTTTTTCTTTCTTCAAAATCTCTCTCCTATTATTCTTTGTTTCAAGTTCTGTTTCCGGGAATAAGTTGGCCCAATTAGGGGAAAGCAAACTGGGCTATGCGGACGCGTGCTTGACATGTATAAGAAAATGAGGGTTTATTGTATAAGACTAGAAAGAGACTGAATAAGCGAATCCAGGAGTTCTTGTTTTTTTTGAATTTGAATCCAAACATCTTTTCGTAAATTTACAGTTCAAAGAAATGACGAACAAACAATTTCTTTTCATGTCAAACTCAATAGATTTTGGTGTTGTGGGATATTAAGGAAAAGACGAGGAAAAACATAAAAAGGAGAAAAAAAATTGCCCTAAGCCGTCACTTGAGGTCAAAAAGGGAAATCGGTGGACTGAAAATTAGGGCTTAGTGGCTATTGTGCTCCTTCGATAAAGTGACTTCTCTTTTCTTTTATGGCATTTCCATTACCGGACCAACAATAGTATCCCGGAACTTATTGAGAAGAAAAAACTGTTCCACCACTTTCTTATTATTCTAAGCCCAACAAAGTATTGTTTTCCTTGTAAACTTGTTTCAACTGTACCCGTTTCTGATGTTTTGCTTTAAATAAATCGTTTATATAAGAAATGTAAGTCCTCCATTTTATAGCAACCTTATTACCATCCACAACAATGCATTTGATTCTACTTCTCGCCTTTTTGATGGCTGCAACAGGAAAATATCTTGAAGTCAGCAAAAATCATACTTCCAAAGAATATGTTGATTCTTCTCCTATTTTGTTTCTGGGAAAACAAAACCGATTTTTAAGTTTGCCCGAGGCACCCTCAAAAGTTTCTAATGGTAGTATCCCCATTGATATTGCAGTTCCGGCTCCTTTAAAGCATTATATTTGGGAATTGAATGGGTATTATCTCGCTCAAGAAACAGGGAACCACTTTTTCTTTATTGATGACACAGAAATCGCTATAATTCAGTTGGGCTGGAAGTTACCCATGAACAAGGGCCGTCAAAACCTGGTTGTTGAAGATGAATATGTTTTCAGTAATTGGCCAAGATCGTATAAATTGAAAAAGGGCAACTATTACCCCGTGAAAATCTCTTACATTGGCGGTCCTGATTTCGTGCCTGTTTATGCCAGATTAAATGATAAGAAACAGGAAATAAGCAAGCGAATTTACACAACTGGTGGGGTGCCCTTTGGAGTGGTACCTTCACGTGATGATTACAAACGGACAGGATTTGCTTATAAAGTATTTCCAGCCCCCAGAGGAAGCCGTTACAAGCGCTTACTCAAAGAACATAGGGACTATGCGCCTCTTGCGGAAGGACATTTCGATGAAAGCTATACTAAGGTGAGCCCTGAATCGAGGGATTCGCCATACATTTTGGAGGTCCTTGGCCATTTTCTGCCACCAAAAGATGGTAATTATACTGTGAAATTGGATGGTCAAGTGTTCAATATTATTCAAATTGGGCCTGGGTTCAAGCAAAAGAAGAAGAAATACACCATCAATGCCAAATGGACTCTTTTCGATAACAGGCTCGTTTCTTCTCCGCCTTTCGTTGAGCTTCAGAAAAAATTGAATTATCCTTTCAGAATAGTGATACTCGATAAAAAGAAAATTTCGAATTGGGAAACGGCTGTGCTTGATTCTTGGAACAATGAAGTTGATCTTTTCCGGTTGTGGGAAACTCCTGAACTCTCTGAAACCCCGACATTAACTGAGCCTAAACAACGTCTGATCCTTGAAGTTCCATCTTCCAAAACTTTTGACGACAGTGCTAGTGGTTCTTCTGGAGCCTTATCTCCTGATAGCCTTTTACTGGAAGTTATCTCTTTAAAAGACTCAGCAATTAATAGCGGTTATCTAATTCCTGGTGCGAATTTACTTCCTTTGGACCCGGCTTACGAGGGTCTTGAAGGCCCTTTTCAAGTAGATGAGAATAATGAATTGGATTTCAATCTTGAGATTCAAAGCCTGGCGCCTGGACGGCTTGCTGAGATTGATTTTGAAAAAGAGCCAGAAATCTTGGAACAGTCAAAGACTAAAGAGGTGCCTGAGTTTGATAAGCATCTTTCTTTTTCTTCTCCTATACCGATTTCCTCCGATCTTGAGCTGTTAGAAGGAAATTACGCAAATATAAACAATCCACATGATATCCCAGAATCCTTCAAATATCGTGAAGATGATATACAGTTTAATAATCTAACAAAATTTGGGGATATCTCTCACGTGACGAGTCCAGAAGAAGAAGAGCCGAAACTGGTCTTGAATGAGCCAAACCAAGCCCTCGACTCAAATTCCACCTCAAACCTTGAAAACAGAAGCCCTGTGATGAGTCTGGAAGAAATTTTCTCAATTGAAACTCCGCTTACTGTTGAAATGCCAGTCTCTTCTCTTTTGGACCAAGGTAATAATTCAGACAACTTTCCCATCTTACTCAAATCTGAAAGGATTACAACTGTCTTGTCTAAGAAAAGACCAAAAACCGTGAGGCTTAAGAAATTCCAACTCGATTTTGATGAAGAGCTTGATGCAATTCTGAAAGTGAATGTTCAAAATACCGAGTGCCTTATTGATGCAAATTGCGAACAGTTTCTTTCAACACCCACCGAGTCAGACTTCTCAACTAAGGAAAACCAAGTCATTACCCAGGTTGTTAGTTTATCAAACACATTTGAAAGTCCATTTTTAGCAGCGAATGGTGAAGAGATTGGAACTTCATGTTTGAAAACTTCATGCGATAAACTTGAACCCACGAGCACTGCAGTTTTAATTCCCGTCTCCCCAATTCATTCAAAGAAGCCTACCTTACAATCGGAGATAAAAGACAAGTTGGCAGATGAAGGGGTTTTGAGTCTGTATGTTACACCAAGAGAAAATGAAAATGGATTGTTGGATTCTGCATTTGCAAAGAAAGAAGACGTTTCGAGGTTTTCGAACAAGTCAACGGAGAATGACGTTTCTGAAGTTTCAAGCATTCAGCAGCTAGAAATCCTCAATAAAGAAGCAGTAACAGAAGCCCCGGAATACTCAGGAGAAATTTCGAATTTGAATAAAATTTTGGGACTCCATTCAACCACAAAAACGTCGAAGGATTTTTCCACTTACAATGGATCCGCCCTGGTACAAAGAGGAAATTGTCTCATAGCTTTGTGCTTTCTGATTCTAATTTTGGTATTAGCTTCTGGTCTTTAGTTCATATTTCTGTCTTTTCAAATTCGACAAAGGGGCATAGTTACTCTTTATAATTTTTTCAATTCACCTGATGTTCTTTTTTATTCCTCTTTTGGGTGTTTTTACTTTTTTTTTATTGACTTAATACTACCTAATAATCTAATTTCAAAAGAGCTCAATAACCCTAGATCATCATATAGAGGCAAAATCCTGTGTAAATGGGTTTCTTGATAGAGGTGATTGTGATCATGTAAGACTTTCAACCCGAATATGACAAAAGTGTAGAGCTTGTGGTTGATCATGGGAATTTGATCGTAAACATCCATCTGGGACCCATTACGATTTTTTGAAAAAGAACTCCTTGTCAAATCTAAAGAAGAGATAATATGAATTCTTCAGACAGAAATTTTGATTCTAGGCCCACTGTGGTTGATATCTGACCAGTATTCTTGAAGCAGAACTTGTTGCAAAACTTTTAACTTTGAATCTACTTTCAACTTTCCGAATTTATTTCCCTGGCTTTAGGTAGTATATTTATTTGCGGTTTTTTCTAATATTTGCAACGTAGGATTCATCTTTTTTGATAAAAAGAGTAGTTGAAATTACGTGAGATCAGAAATTTAATCAACCTCTGCAGTATTTGGGACATCAGATCCTTCTCCTTTTTTTTTTTTTTTTTCTTTTTTTGTCGTTTGTTCGAAAACGAGGATTTCAATTTAATCGAACTTTCAGCACAACTAGATTGCAAAAGTATGGCGGCAATTCCACTTAAATTTTCTACCTACTGGTCCAATTTTTTTGTCTTTTGGGTCATAAAAGAATGTTGAAGAGTGATTCAACTAAATTGTTTCATTTTTAGCGAAAAGAGAATGGTCATAAAGTTGCCCAAAACAAAAGAGAATTGAGAACCCGAATATGTTTCAGAAACTTAGGATTTTGATCGAATTTCCTCAGACTATTTATTTGACTGAAATGTATCCACTGAATTGACTCTTTGTATGGCTATTATGTAAAATATGTCATTAAAACTTTTTGAACTATATCTCGGTGCTTTTTAGGAGTACCTTCAAGGACATTGGGAAAACATATTATTGTATCATTGGTAGGAAGGGCATATAATCTACAGTTCGCCGAACTTTGATAATGAAAAGCATCATCCAATTCTTTCAATTGTGAAAATGTTAAATTAAATGTTGAAGCGCCTCACCAAATTGCACTACAGAAGATTCCATTCTCAACGGGAATTGAAGTAACGGTTTCCTATTTAGACAAGATAAGAGACTTTATCGGCTGCCAGGTGATACTCAAGACAAGAATCTCAATCCAGAATTCAAAAGGTCCGATTTCAATTCACAATAATCATTCAAGAAATAGTGGGAAGAGTCACCTATTCCTCAGTTCTTGTTTTCATTTCCGGCTCGTCTAAAAACCTTTCGAATTCCAGTCTTGTCAAAATGGTAAAAGTAGTAACAAGTAGCATGTACAGATAGCTTGGATGTTAAGCCAAATCTTCAATCTGAAAGTCACACGTGTGAAGCATCGCGTTTCTATGAAAAAGTCGAGTTAAACCCAAATGCTGGAGTTTCAAAAACCAGCGATAACGAACGGACTTTCTCACTACATACTATCCTTGAAAGATGGTGAAAGCCACAGGTTCTTTGGGCAGAAAAATGTACCCTTTTCAATTTTGTTTTGCTATAGCTTCTTTTTAAAATATGTTCTGGGTCGGAAAATTTCAGTAAAGGCCCGGAACTTGATTATTTGATTTTGGGCCTGAAACATATTGCCAATTCTAGAGATTATATTTTTTTTCCGAAGCCACACGTGTTTTTTTTTTTTTTCTTTTTTCTCTTTTGTTTTGAATTTCCCTCGAAGTACATGTACTAGAAAATATTCGTTAATTTTTCAGCCAAAGAATATGTATCAAGTAATTAGTAAGTCAGAGCATTGGCTACTTTCTACAGCCTTTCCCTATAAAGCGATTTGCTTCAAAAGCTGATTTTCCTTCGAATTTCCGGTAAAACTATACTATGACCGTTGGAAGTAAATTGCCAAGTTTAGTTCATTTAAATTAACCCTAAACGCTTCTCTATTTGTTGCTTGCATTGAGCCTGTGTATCGCAAACTCTCTGGCCTATTTACACCAACTCCTGACCCCAAAGTTTACGTAAGGAGGCTTCAAAAGCTAGAAAACGATAAATTATATGCGGACGAAGAGTTTTCAGAAAAGGTTGTTGGCTTATTATGAAAATAAACCGGTTTCGATGGGACTTATTTACAGTCCCAAAACATCATGTTAGACATGGATGCATATCCCGAAGAAAGAATGAATGAATTTGTGAAACAAAAGAAACAAACGATTGTTAGTACTGTAAAGAGAAGAGCAGACTTATCAGACTTAGTTTTCATTCACGTCTTAAAGCAGTCTATAAATATACTATGGGTGGAGTTTTCGGTGCAGCTGCTATGTCATGGATGGAGAAGATCTAAGTTAGAGAAAGACATCCACAAGAGGAGAAATTGGCTCATCGAAGGGGTTTTTTTGAAAACAAACATTTCATCAAAATGTTACTTTAGCCACTGGCTTGTCGTTTTCTCGAAGTTTTTGGATCATTGGTATTACTAATTTGTGGAAATTGTCTCTGTTCAAAAAGTCTTACACCATTGTTAACTTCATGAAACAAAGATAAGATTGCCTGGCTGCCGCTTTGGATAAGCTAAGACCGAAAAGGAACTTAGGGTCTCTAGTAGGTGATTCTTTTTCTCATCATTAACCTCAAATACAAACCTCAGGATATGTGGTATACTATTTTCTTATTCTTCCAAAAGGACGAGCACAATATCTGGACAAATGACAAAATTCACCAGCCAAAATAAGCAAATATCTCTAATGTATTCATACTTATCAATTTTTTTTAATCACTTATCGTGTTTTCGATTTGGTTGAACCATTTATAAAAACAAATATCACCACCCGCGTGAAAGATTACCCGTAGATAAGCTTTTCGAGAATACTTAGATTTTTGAATTCATTTCATCAAGTGGCCTGTATTTCGGCTTTTTGAAACAAGCATTTTTTTCGGGGAAATCACAATAATCGTCTGTCTCAACTGAAATAATGTCGGCCTAAGAATATAGTGACCGGGGCTATGCTATCTCTCTGGTGAAATTTGTACCATTGAAAGATTTGTCTTCCTTGATAAATAACAAAAGCTTCTTATAAACACCATTGTTGGTGAAGTAACAGAAGATAAATCCAACCCTATCTGATCGATCAAGTGACAAAAGAGGAAAATAATCCATAAACTTTCAAACGATTGAAGGCCGAAACGGAGAAGCTCCGCCACCATTGTCCCAAAATGGAAATTCTTCCTCTAGCTTTGGATAGAGGCAGTCGATTGCGAGTCCTCGACAATTGCAGGTAACAATTAAAGAATTTTTGGATAATTCTAAGACTTTTTTTCTGTTTTCCAAGATTTCGACTTGAAAAAGCAAGCTTTGAAATCTCAAATCTGATTTTCCAGTGCACGCCAGATATTATGGTCTACGGGGAGCTTAATTTATTCTGATGTAATTCCTATTTATTTAATGTCAATATTTTGCATGAAGCAATGCTTGAAAATTAGAATCAAATTGTTTCAAGTGATCCTTCTCTGTCTAGTTTATTGTGTTTTGCTTTTGGAAAGATGTCTTGAAGTACCGAAAAGCCATTGTTTAAAAAGTGGGGCCTTCAATCAATCCAACAACGATGTATTTTATGTGTATTCAAAGTTTTTTCTGATGAAATCATGAAGGAAAGGCACACACTTTGCCGAAAAAATTAAACATGGCAAATTCGAGGTGCTGAGAAATACCAAAAGTATTTATATACAAAGAAAAGTCCCATCTTCGGCACTTTTTTTTTCTTCTTTTTCTCCTTGTAAAGATATAGTTTTCTCATCATGAATTTACGCCTTTTGATACTCTTCTTAGCTTCTGTTGTTGCTTTAAACAGCATTTCAGATTTCAATAAAGAACACTCAACAAAGTTCTACGACAAGTCGCCCCCAGTTCTTTCTCTGATGAGACAAAACCGGTTTTTAAGCATGCCAGAACCACCTACTGAAGTGTTTCTCGGTACTGAACCAATCGAAGTGATTGTACCCCCTCCTTTGGAGGTCTATGTTTGGAGATTGACTGGCTTTTACAAAGCAACAGTGACCGGGAAGCATCAGTTTTCAATTTATGATACGAAATTTGCAATTATCAATGTTGGACCCAAATACCCAGAACCTTGGGACTTCAATGAAAAAACTTATAGTGAAGGCGATATTTTCAGCGGCGAATCTCCTAAAGAAGTCTTTTTAGAGGAAGGAAATTATTATCCCGTGGTTGTGACTTACGTATCTTGGGCCGAAAGAGTGCCGGTTTTTGTTACTATCCCACGTGGCGTTATGATGGTGCTTAATGGAGAAATCCAGCAATTGGATTCGGGTTTTGGCTTAGCAGGTTACATTGATAACTCAAAAGTAGGTTCCACCCAAAGCCCCAAATTCACTCTTTCTGGGTTTTATTACAATGTTTTCTTGTTTCCCCCAGGTAAAAGCCATGAAGCCGTGCTCAGAGATCACTCAAAATTGCAGAAGATCCTGAAGGGTTTTCTCGATAGCCCCACAGTCAAGTTTGAGCTTGATATGGCTCAATCTCCTCGAATAATTGAGATAGTGGGACATTTCAAACCTCCTCGAGATGATGAATATAGAATCCGGTTAACCGATTTGTTTATTTCAAGTCTTCAAATTGGGCCGGGTATGGAACACAAAGAAGATACATACACGGTTGATCATAATTGGAAGCTTCTTGATAATCGTGTGGAATCATCTGCTAATTTCGAATTACAAAGCAAGTTTTATTATCCCTTCAGAATAGTGGTATTTGGAAGCGGGGAGGATTTCCATTGGGATATCAGCCTGCAAGATTCTTCAGGGCTGGAGGTTGATCTTTTTCTGCTTTGGGCAAAACAAATTCCTTCTGACCCGAGTTTACTCGAAACCAATAATATGGATGATACCCTAGATTCTGAATCGCCTGAAAGTTTTACCTCTACTCCTGAAACCATAATTGAAACTTCTCCTCTTTTTCTCACAGAGCCACCAGGAAGTGATGTAATGGATTTGAATCCTGGTTCAAATTCTGAGATACTTGAAAATGCAAAAGTTTCTCTAGAAGTCGAAGATCCGCATGAATCTCTTACTGGGCCACTTTCACCCGATATTCCAGAATTGAGAAACGGACTGACTTCTGACTTACCTGGTATTCTAGACACTTTTTCAATCGAGAATGCTCTAGGAAATCTGTTTGGTCCATCTTTTGAAGCATCAGGCCTGTTCCCGAAAGAAGATGTTGGAAGCTCTCAAATTAATTCAGACAAGGCTTTCTCAGAATCTTCTGATGTAGTGGATAATACTGAAGAATTCAATAGTTCAATTGAGCCGGACCCAGTTTTTGTTGATTCTAAGCAAGTTTTTACAGGGTTGCAAAAGGAAGACTCGATTACTGGCTTTGATCCAGTACTTGTTAATCTACAAGATCCTCCAGAAAACCAAGAATCATTCAAAAATCATTCAATTATTGAAGTGTCATCAGTAGATGCTCTCGAGCCAAAATTGGAGGTTTCACCCGATTCAGTTTTTCCGTCAAGTGCTTCATCAATTTACAATGTCCTTTCTGAAATTGAAGCCCCTGTGGTCTCCTCAATGCCAAGGCTTTTGGGTAACGGTACGCTGGATTTTATTTCTGCCGAAATAACGTCTTTATCGAAACCCATGATGAATTTTAGTGAAGATGGTTTGGCCCAAAAGTCATATCACAATTCTTTTGAAATAGTGACTTCTAACGCACCCACACAATTCTCACATACTGCTTCGTTTTTGGGAACTTTAATGAGCTCATACTCTTCAACTTCCGATATACCTTCATCCGTTCGAAAAATTTCGTTTACGGATGACGTTTTCGAAAATTTCTATGATATCAATATTGATCGCCCAGAAGTTAACTCGGTCTACAGGCATCACGGGGACTATGACTCAGAAATACTTGGAGAATATAATGAGCCTTTAGATTCCAACTGCGTGAGCTTGAAAAGTCGGCCCCACGTTGATTCTAAGAATGAGAAGTTTGACTCCAGAATTTGCCAACCTGTACCCAATCAAAAGGAAATTTTGCGTGAATCTACAAGAGCTAAAGTAGGGACATTGGATCGGTTTCCGCAAAATAGGGAAGAGTCACATGCGTTTATTAATCCAGTGCCTGACGGGGAAGTTTTTGTGGCAGATGAAGGAGACTTTGCGGGACTTGAAAATATGAACGAAAACATTGAGGAAAAGCATGATTCAGAATCTTCTACGTATTTGGCTAGTGATGAGCATGCGCCAAGGTTGGCTTTATCCAATTTATTACCAGAAACTCAAAGCGGGAATTTCCCACATTTTCCTGCTGAACAGGACGGAGATGATTTTCTCGAATCCCCGGAATTTCACCATCCCGCTTTCTTTCAAGAAATAGGTGCGGAAAGCCCAATTGAGAAATTCGAGAAGTTCATTGCGACAGAAACACCCAGTTCTACATTTGGGGGAGGAGGTGTAGCTCTCAAAATAAGCGTATCTTTCATTGTTGGGATACACGGCTTGTTGGTTTTCTTTCTCTAATTAAATGATTGATTAATTTACTAATTGACTGTTTGTCTTTCGTTGGTTCTCCGTGTAGTAATCTATGTAATTGCTTAATAATAAATTAGAAATTCGAATTTGACAACACTGCTTGTGGGAATATAAACGGCCTGAATTTCACACTTACAAGGCCATGCCAGAGACAGAAATAAACGGAGAAAATGTTGGATTTTATGGTATTCCAATAAAAACACGTGACTGGAAAATGCGACATCGTCCAGTGAAAATTCGCTATC
Organism: Metschnikowia peoriensis; assembly: GCA_030573015.1. NCBI lineage: Eukaryota > Fungi > Ascomycota > Pichiomycetes > Serinales > Metschnikowiaceae > Metschnikowia > Metschnikowia peoriensis. Next base: position 3,370 of record JAJMCO010000237.1, on the reverse strand, counting down.
CTGAGTGTACGATTAGTTATGGACTCTTTCTCTTCAAGCGATAATTAGTTAGATATATAAGCAGAAATAACGCATCTAACTGACTGTCTCAATATTTTCAACAGAAAATCAGTAGTATTCTTCGGGTTTACATGTCCGCGATCGTCCGTTTGCCGTGGCTCCTACCGATTTGCGGCGGACGACAGAAATCCTTCCTAATCGCGCCAGCTTCTGGTCGTGCGCAACTCATATTATCAGTGCCGGCTTCTGTATTTATCCAGCGGGAAATCCTGAATCCTGAATCCCAACATAGTTACTATTTCGAAAGAGTAACTCAATCATCTGGGATTTAGAATCTGCAATTCGAGTTTTTCAATAGTAGAATATTCCTTTAAGTGTATATACTAAACGAGGAATAATATGCGGCATTTATCGTATAAGCATATAACGGGCCAAACGTTCGCTGCGAGCGATAAAGTGGCGTGATGCTCAAGACTCAAGTAGGGTAAAGGTCCCTCAACGCCTCACCGTTTGCGGCTTTTGAGATCTTTTGGAATAAACAGGAATATGGTAATTTTATGTAAAGATGGTATTGAGAAATATTGAAGAGTCAGCTTTTTATAATATAGAAGTGAAATTGAAAGAAAATTCAACGGGATGAAATAACAACTTACATTTTTATTTTTGTTTTTTCTGAGATTCATCGTATGTTGTTAATAAATGAGAAACTATAAGGCAGATTCACCCCTAAATTAATGAAACTTTGACAATAAAACTACAAATTTTTGAACTCATTTCCGGACTTTCTAAAACTTTTAAAAATCAGATAAATTACAACAAGAATTCTCTCTCGAATAAATTGGGATTTCATCAATTAAACATGAAGAGTGTTTTATGCCCTCTGTAGAGTGAAAATAAAGCACTTGCAATACAATCCCCAATGTGAGGTGGGAAAAGTAACAGCCTTCCTACACAGCCATTATCATAACAAAAAGTTGAAAAATCTAGATTTTCGTGTAGGCTAAACAACTCCAGTTGCTACGGGACCTGCTGATGTAGTTGTACATTAAATTAACGCTCGCACATTGAAAGCCAATAAGAGAGAGCGACTTAAGTGCATTATCACCCTGCAAAAAGCCACAACCAAGTTCGGATGTATTTTTCTTGGAAGATGAAAAAAAAAAAAAAAAAAAAAAAAAAAAGAAACACAAGCATAGCAAAATGAGTGAGCAGACGGTTCGATCCATACCGTTGCTGCGGGTTGTCTTGTGGGTGGGAATGGGGAAAAAAGAGAGGGATAATTTTTACTCTGGTATCTTACCAAGAATCCTTTAGGGAACTTTGAAGATGACCATTTTGTTGAAGCCGTTTTCCTGATTGGACGCTATTTTTAGTGGGGGGTTGCTTTTGTTTGCTAATCTTTATAGTTACCCGTTAGCTAGCTTGTAATGGACAGGAGAAAACTTAGCAAAAAATTGTGCAGATGTGGAAAGTGAAGCCCGCCCGCCCGTAGCAATCTTGAAAAACCTCCCGCCACTTTTCTTCACCCTTATGCATTTGAAGCCCCTCCATCGGATGCAGCTAACTAAAAAAAATAAATAAAAAAAAAACCACTGTGCGCGCCCCGCAAATTTAGCAATAGTCAAGCATTACTTGAGCAAGGGTCTTCTGCCTGTATTAATTTTTCCAATTAAGTGAGTCTATGAATTGAAGGAAATTAGGCTTTATTTTTTAATAGAACGAAGTGGCATTAGACTATCTCACGCTGGGTAAACGTGTTTTACCAAAACAATATTTGTTTTTCTTTTGAAGGGCCAGCGCGAACACAACACCCAGACACGTTCAGTTGTTAGGAAAAACAAGTACGTGCATACAGTTATGCGCGTGGGGGGCTAAACCTGCACCTCTACATATTTGAGGACGCACGGAGATTTTTGTCTGCGGTCCGTTTTTCTCTGTTTCTTCGGGCAAAATCGGTAAAGATTGCTTTCCTTTGTTTTGCTTTTATCCGTTTCGAAGAAAATTGGACTCGTTAATAGCAAGCTTACGAAAAGAAAAAAAAAACACTCACATTGCTCTAGAACTCAACTTTTTTTTTCTTCATGCAACCTTTGCTGGCCCTTATCGCACGGGAGAGCGCTTGCATGAAGCTCGTATTGCGTTGTCGGATTAATCTCCTGATTTCGTGAGAAATAATCTCGGGGGGCTCACAAGCATACGCGAAATCTTGAGAAGAAAAAAAAAAAAAAGAACAACGAAATCAGGCAGCATTTTCGAATAATGAAATGCCCTTGTTTTGTTTTGGATTTTCTTTTTTCTCATCGGCGAAAATGTTTTCGATGTTAACGGCCGGGTTGTTGACCGAGGTATGATGATTTTCGGCCAAAATCTGTTCAGGGAAAAAATTCGTCATACTGTATAGTGAGCCTGCATTAGTATGCACATGAGCCTTAGCCAGCTAGATACTTGCTTAGGGGGCGAAGGGGGTAGTGGCACGAATTTTCCCAACATTTGTCTATACGAACTCTACTCCCCGTCCTCCACCCTGGCTAAAGGGGCTGGAGTCGTGCGTTTACTCAGAAAAAGCCACGACGAAAAATCACGTTGGCCAGATCGTTCACTACTTATGACCTCACTCTACAAAAGGCTTAGATATTAAAGTTTACGTCAAGAAAATGGGTGAACTTAAAAGTAAAAATATAGAATATTTTATTCAAATGGGTTAAATTAAATGCTTCAATTAGACTAAAATGTCTAAAGAGGATACATGTTTTCGCAGCTTGGCAGTTGCAGGGCAACAAAAAGGTGGTGAGGGATTTTTTTTTCTCTCTTGTTTTTGCGAGAGAGAAATTCGGAAATCCGAATTTTTTGACTGTGATGTGTAGAAATTTTCTTGCACTCAGCGTCCAAGTTTTGCATAGGCCAACGGCGAGTTGCTATCCGCTACAGTTGGTTGCCCGTCAACTCTTGCCTTGCAAAAGCCGACATGCATGAATTGCCCGATTTCATGCGTGTGCACTTAGTGCATGCAGGAACTCTATGACGGACATGCTTGTGCATCTGTATATTGCTGAACGGTAACTACCGCCTCGCCCCAGCACATTGATTACTTTTCGGATCCTCGTCATCACTTTCGAGTCAAAAAAGCCAGATTGAACTGTGCTCAACTGATGATGGAATTCCCGATTTTTTTTTTTGGCTTTGGTATCTGAACAGCGTCAATCGTTCTTCACTGGGAGCGATCGGTGGCTTGAGTAGCCCGATCGGCCAAAAGAGCATATCGGGCAATGCGGATTTAGGAGTGTCGGCATCAGTGAATTGTCCTGTATGGCGCGTCTATCTTGGTGGTGTATCCCGCAGGAACAGGTGTAAACGCAAACGGTCGCATCAA